>PVKA01031348.1:0-26347 GCA_004027165.1 Ctenomys sociabilis | reverse complement strand
TACATTGCAAACTGTTTTCATAACGTTTTGGTATTGTACAAGGTGCATACATGATATTATATTTACAGATATTATTTTAGCAGATATCTCTTATCAGTGAATTAAGAGTGTAGCTGCTTACTTATCTTATTTTTTATACCTGAATTATATCAAAAATTCAATAATTATTTACCTAGTGGATGACCATAGTACTAGAAGCTGATATAATATCCTGTCCAACCACCATTAGTGCAGATCTTGCCTCTCATAGAATTATGTAGAAGCACAGAGTTATCTATCCCAACTGTACTGTCTATACACACACATCATGATTTTTTCTTTCTATACCCCTTCCTTTGTCTACACCTGTCAAAAGTGGGCACTCCATTGACATTCAACTAACTTAGGTGCTTGAACTCGACACCACAATCCAACACAGTCCAGCATTCTACAACCATAGTGAGTTATCCAAAGAAATTGTCAACCATAGCCATTTACAGCTCAGCTTAATATTATGGACTCACGATGTATACTTCATTTTTATATTTTTCTGCTGGATGGTTAAGACCTAAGTAGATCAACACTTATATACCAACACATGAACTTTATATTTCCTATGTGGTCAGTGAAGTCCTCTCAGGGTTTATCTTGTAGTCCTGTACATTATTCTGTAGTTCCTTTGTGTCATCCATGTGGATGAGTCACGGCCAATGCTTGACCAGTTTGCTCTCTGTGAGAGCTTGAAAGAAAGTTTTCTCTTCATGTGACTCTCCCCAGGCACACTTTAGAACTTCAATCTCTTTCCTCTGTGGCTAAATAATCTCCTAGCAATAACTTTAGCAGCATAATAATGGTACTGATAATTTAGTTTTTAGAAGTCCATATTAGAAGTCTTACACAGTTGACATAATTTATTGATTATAACAACTTCTACCATAGGTGATATTCTAATTCTGTCTTACCAATTAGAAAAAAGCTTAGAGGAATTAATAACTTGAAAAATGAGTCACGATGAAGAGTGATAATCACTATAATCCCACTTATTCATAGATATTAAATTTGATAATTTCGCCATTATTTTAAATCAAAGCATAAGATTAATTTGCTTTGAAGTGTTAGTTAAGCTACAGAAATAGTTTGCTGAATGTATTTATTTGATATGGGTAACTGCGACTTGTAGTGATCCTCCTGTCTCAGCCTCCCCAGCTCTGGGATTACAGGGGTACACCACCATGCCTGGTTTTGGTGTGTGGTGTCAGGCATCGAAACCAGGTCCTTACACTTGCCAGGCAGGCGCCGAGACTGCTGAGCTATCTCACTAGCCCTAGTGAATGTATAATTGGCTTCCTTCACTGCTAATTGTATGTATCATTCATTTTGAATACAAGTAATTTAATCGCATATACACTTTGCAAATATTTTTTCCCATACCTCAATCTGTCTCTTTGACTCTATTAGCGGTTTACACAAGTATTTGCTTCTGGTTGTGACAAACCACCAAAGATGTTGGTTTAGAGCAACAGAAACTGCTTTTTTCATCCATTTCTGGAGATCAGAGGGACATATTCATTGAAGAGTTTTTTTTACAAAGGAATCCAAATAGCCACCAAAAACAGGGACCTAGAAGAAAGGGACTAATTCTCTATCCAAGTTAGAGCTCATTGACTACTGGATTTAGGTACCACCCAGGTAACAGAAGCAAATTTCCCAGGTCATGATGCTCAACCTAACATATTCACAAAGGCCCCTTTGCCTTACAAGGGCATCTTCGCAGGCACCCAGGATTGGAACTGACCTCTTGGCCTAGACACCCCGCAGCAAAAAGAAATTGCAGTGAAGTCCAACTTGTCAGTTATTTTCATTCATGAACTGTTTTTCAGGGTATATCTAAAGCTTCAACACAACCAAATGCAAAGTTACATTGATTTTTTTCCTGAAAATTTTTCTGGAAACATTATAGATTTCTATTTTATATTTAGCCTTATCACATTCCATTTTGGTTAATTTTTATGAAAAATCTAAGGCTTCAGTCTAAGATTCATTTGTTCCAGGACCTCTTTTAAAAGATCATATTTATGTTTAGTTATGTACTGGATCTACAGCTTTTGATTTTCTTTTTTTCTTTTTTCTTTTAACAGAACCAGAGTTAGAACTGAGGCCCTTGTGCTTGCCAGGCAAGTGCTTATTCTCCTGAGCCATCTCCCTGGTCCCTTTGATTTACTTCTCAAGAGAGTTGGCCCTTAAAGTGTTGTGGCAGGACACTTCCTGATAAAGAATGGAGATATAAATAGAAAAGGCAGTAAATTCATTTTGTGCATGCGTGACAGAGCTCAATTGCCACACCTTTTTCCTTTTAACTTTATATTCTTTAAGTCATTTTCTTCAAAGGAGGTATTTGAGAAAAAAACAAATGGCTTAAATGTGGAGATAAAATTTTGATCTAAAAATATATAAAACTCAATATATAGTCCACTTCAAATAAAATTTAGCATTCTAAGGAGAAAAATGTAACTAATTTCTGACAATGGGCACTTGGAGAAAAATGCAAATAGAATCTTCAGATTCAGATGAATCTTTAAACACTATTTGTTATATTTGAAAATTTCTTGCTGCAATAATCTAAGTGAGTTTTGCTTCTTGCTCATTCTCTGAAATACCAGAGATATTCTAAAATTTGCTGTCATAGAAAACTTCAAATGAGCATAATGAGTCTTCATTTCTGCAAGTGCTGGTAATTCCCTGCTAAAATTATATTTTGGAAAAAGAATAAAATGTTATTCTAGAAAGATGCCAATGTATATTCCATGGGAAAAGCTTCTGAGGTAAAATCTTTTGAAAAGAACTTTAAAAGCTGAACATGAATCATTATCATACATTTTTAGAATATCTTCTTAACTCTTGAATATGTATTCAATGTGGCAAATTACGATATACCAGATTTCTTAAACTGTTTGCTATTAAGAATTTGAAAGTATCAGATTATTTAATAGATGACTTCTTTGGGGGAGTTAAACATAACTCATTTAGTTGCTATGCCCCAAAATCTTCATATTTCAAATGTGATAATAAATTTAAAATATTTCTACAATGAATTAAATTTGCAAATCATTCAAAGGAAAAATGTAGACCCCTTTGTAGACAGGTTTTAAGCTTCAATTTTAGCAATTCCATTTAACTTTACTATGAGTAGTTTGTAAGAAAGTGATAAAATTAAAACTAACACATTGCCCCTCAGCATCACTAAACTTAATGTCTTCCATTGTATTTAAAAATTCATGAGCTCATTTTACTCTCAGTATTCATAATGCATAGAGGTTGGTTGCATTGTTTCAGCAGGATGCTTTAATAGGAGAAATAATGTTTATTGCCAGAAAATAATCAGATTTGAACAAGTGTCTTCTATCTTTATTTAAATGCTTTTAAGACAGTTTCAAAACCTATGAGTAGCACAGTTCCAATAATTAGTACATTGCATATTGTTGTCATAGTGGTATTCATTGTACAAGGGGCATGTATGATATCCTGTCCATAAACACTTTTGGAACAAATCTTTCTATTCATTGAATTAAGAGAAAGTAGCTGTTTAGCTATCCTAACTACTTTGAATATACAGATACAAAATGGTCATTTATTTATACCCCATTTTTGTTTAGTTTTGTGAGAAAAGCATACTCCACTGTCATTTAAATATTGTAGGTGCATGAATTCAGCAAAATATTCCAATGTAGTTCAGTAGTCCATAATAGTAGTGGGCTTTCCACAGGGCTGGTAATGTCAGAAGTTGTTGACTTGAGCCTTTTACAGCTCATCATAATATGGATTTACTTTTTCACAGCTCAGCATATTAATATGGCTTTATTTTTTATACTTCATTTTTAGACCAAGATAAGGCAAAACCTATATAACTAGAAATGTAACTTTTAAGTCTATTCTGTCTTGAACTTGAGTACTTATTACTGCAGCTCATTGACTACTAATGATTCTGTGAGAAAGTGAAAATGGCCCTGCTCTACGTTGTCTTGAAAACATAATACCTCAGTATCCCAGGCAGAGGGGTGTTGCCTACTGTCATTCAATCCACTTATGCCAGCTTCTGTTTTCTACTGTTTGCATCTATTTTTACATAAACCTCCTTATGCATCTCTGGACTGACTCTTCACACTTTATGTGGTTGCTCTGACAATTTATTTTCAAAGACATTCTTTAGATGGCATAATAAATGTGAAGGAGTGACATTGATAGCTGCTAAAATATTGATTTAATTCTTCTAAATTACATCAATTCTTATAGACTACATCCTATTTATAAAGAAAAACAACATCAAGATTTTTTGGGAAAAAATTCCTTACTGTGAGCTAGATATGCTTTGCCATATTGTTTTGTAAAATGGCTTCAGTCTGTAATAGTCACTAGTGCTTATGTGATTTTTCCTCCAACCAGGAATCTACACTTAATAATGTAAAGTGAAAATTTTCTTCATTTAGCCTAAATCAGAATTTGGAAAAGCTAGCTTAGTAGATTAAAGTATCTACAAGCAGGCACAATGACTGGAGGTTTGAATCCCTAGTCTGCCATGCTAGCCCTGCCTCTGGGGCACCGTGAGATGGCAATTGGGACTGGGTGTGGTGGTGTGCACCTGTAATCCCAGCTCTTGGGAGGCTGTAAACAGGAGGATCACTACAAGTCCCATCTCATAGTGAGACACTACACCCCTGTATAGTGGTTCCTAAATACAGAAAATAATAAATAAATAAATAAGCTAGTACCAATTTTCTATGGATATTTGAATCTATTCTTTGTCTCCAAAATGATTTGTTGACAAAACTAAAACTTGGACTTGTGTATTGTGTTTCATACATACAAAATCTGTTTGGTGTTTTTATCAGTATTGTACTGAAAAAATTATGATAGGAGGGGGCTGGGAGATGGCTTAGTGGAATAAGTACTTCCTAGGCAAGCACAAGGGCCTGAGTTTAATCCCAGGTTCCACCAAAATAAATAAATAAATGAATAAATAAATAAATAAATAAATAAAAATTACGAAATTTTTGTAAATTCTGATAATCATGATCTTCTTTAGCTTCATATCCACTGATTTGGGATAATTTGTTGGCCACAAACAAATTATGATGACAAAATATTTATGCTAAAAAGAACTGGATTTATGTAAATCAATGGTATTAAAGGAAAGGCGATTCTCATTTCTCCACAATATTTAAAAACACAAGAAAAATCACATTTATTTAAATGAGATAATTTCCTTCAAGCCAAAGTTTCAAAATAGCTTTCAAAAATATGTTAATATAAATATTTTCTAAGGCTAAAGCTAAAATATTCATGATCAACATATGATTGACTTAATTAAATTAGATTTTGATTATTCTTCCAGGGAAGAATGTGCCTAATTAGTACTTTCCTCAATTGAATAAATGTTAGTTGGTTAGATGATATTCATTACAAACTACAAATGTTGATGCTATCAAATCTCCTGTATGTATCTTTTTTTTATTGGTGGAACTGGGAACCCTACATGTATCTTTGATTAGAAATAATACTAGATTATCTATAATTTCTTTATTAGTTATTTTTTTTCTCATTCCACATGAATTCTATGGTAGTGTTCTTACAAAATTGTTAGGTGTTTTACAAATTATCTGATTATAGAGAAATAAAAACTCACATCAGAAGTCTTCCACATTTACTACATCCTGTAAAATTCTAAATATTTATATATCTCAGATTTCTCCATTGCATTCTCTCTGAGTCCAGGTGCTGCTTTACAAAATCTTGTGCATAAATTCAACTGGAACATCTTAATTCACATTTAAGATTCTTCCTCGATGAAGTTGTCTCTTCGACAAAAGCTGACCTGAAACCATGTTGCATAATTCGGCACTTCTGATTTTTTTCTTTCTTCTATTAGTAAATTATAATCTCCTAAAACTTGTTTTGTGTCTTCTTATCAAAACTCGGGTCTCAACCTGGGGCACAGATCCATCGAACAGCCTTGCCTGTCCATTGCATCTGCAGGAGACCCATTCGTCCCTGTGTTCTCCTGGTCTTTTATTTTCTTTGCAGCAATTGTCACTTAATTATAGTTTACTAATTTCCATTATTCTGTATTTTAGCTTTTCTGTGATGCAGAAACAATAAGGTAGTTGAGTTCTATTGCTATCTGGTGGGTTGCTGTTGTCTGTTGTATGATATATAGATCTTTCTTGAATAAACAGATGAAATAAGTACACATCCTATTTGTCCTCTTCAGGAAATCAGAAGAGAAGATTCCCTCCTCACATATGTCCCCATATTAGTGTTTGGTGGCACCTGTTAGACAACTGAACTTCAACGCAACATTTATGCCCTTCGACTAATACTGACATCGCTTTTCCTAGGAAATGTGTAAGAGAAATTTTTATGAAAGTTATGCATGAGGCTAGTCTCAGGAGCAATGTCCGCTTTCAAATTCCACTCTCAAACAAAATAAAAACATATGGTAGGATTTTTTCTGGATGGACTGGGCTCACAAGAAACACCACTGGCCTTTAACTCTGCTCTGCACACTTAGCAAGATGAGGTGAGATCATGTGTCCAAGGTTTCCTTCTGGAACTTTTACCTTGATTCTGTTGTAAGTGGGTGTCTGAAATGTTTCCCAGTGAAGTCCACAGTCTTGGCCAAAGAAGCTAAGATTACTAAAAATCATACAAAGCCATAAGAAGTCATCAAAGAATGGGTGTTCCTTGTTTTAAAAAAATCTCTGCAATAAGGGCTGGGGAGATCACTCAGTAGAATAAGTGCTTGACTGGCAAGCACAAGGGCCTGAGTTCAATCCCCAGATCCAAAAAAAAAAAAATCTCTGGGGCAGAATAGTTACTCCAGTGCTTTTTGACAGCTTGATATGCACTCTTGTAGCAAATAAGGAAAGAGAAGAGTGTTTCTCTTTCCCATTCCAATAACAGTGTGTCTATCACCATAATTCTCTGTTTATTTTTAAAAATATTTATAATATTTTCCATGTACATAATATTTCTTATAAAAATGGTTTCCTCTTCCTTGTAGTTAATGAATGAATTGCAGTCCCAGCTACTCTGTGTGAGTGATGATAAAGATAAGAATATTATTTCAAAAGCAAAAGGAGTATTTATTTATTTATTTTTATGCATTTGTAGCGCACTCTCACTGCACAGCTTGGACTCATAGTGATCTGTCGGTTTTCAGCGTCCCCAGCAGTGAGGGTTACAGGCATGTGCCACCATGGTCATACTCAGTCGCTGGCTCCGTGAGCCCATGGGCAGAGCTGATGTGGCATGAGGTGCTGGGAACTAAACCTCGGTCCCTGTGCTTTCTTAAGCAGGTTCTTACTCTGCTGAGCTATCTCGACACTCCGAGATAGAAGTTTAGGATCAAAACTGAGATCATTTGTAGCTACCTTCACTTACCTTGAATCTGTCTGGTGTTTTCAAAAAAGGAAACCATTTTCCCCAATAAATATATCAAAGGATTATTGACAGGTGAGAGGAAAGATATATTCAGCAAAAGAAAAAGGGATTGACAACCTGGTATGCTGTGACAAACTAGAGCAGCACTTGTCTGCACAGGCTTTAAATGGGGTGTCCACTTTATTCTTCCAGTCTTTTCTTGGGAAGGTGGAATCTAATTATCATGAAGTTGTGCTGGGTTGTGTTATCCTTTGTTAATGAATTGTTGCTAAGCTTACTACCTTCTCAAAAGTGCATAGTATAAAAAATTATAAATCATTTATTGAATACATACATTTGCATAAAATTAGTTTCTCTTATTAGAAAAAAGTATTTTTGTGCTGTGGCATCTGAAGCCAGTCACAAATCCATTTATCTGAATCTTAAAGATGAATTTCTGACTCCTTCCCTAGGCTGCTAATTCTGCCTAACCATATTACATGTATTCATTTCATGTAGTTTTTGTTGTATTTTATGACTAGAAGTCTCTTCTATATTTCTATTCCTATGATGCGATGTCATTTTATGAACCCCAGATGCAGTAGGTCCCAATCTATTCACATGTCTCTTCTAATTTGGCCATAAAATATATACGTTGGCTTCTTTAAAAAAAAAAATGACAACTTTAAGGAGTTTGGCTCTATCAAGGAGCCAAGTACTAGAAAGTCCTTACAATGAATACTGGATTATCTTTATCCCAGGGATTTGGCTCAAAATAAACTATGCCAGGGTAAAAGTAATTATAAGTTTAAATAACAGAAGCTTAGCCATGAGATTTTGATAGTCTAACCTAGCTTCTGAACACGCAGAGGTTAAATGTGTTACACATTTTATGTGTGTGTGTTCTAAACTGTTTATAATTATAAATAATCTTCACAAAATTTTATTACTTTGCTTCTTTTAGATATGTGCAATAAATGTGCTATTTCCCCATGCATTAGTTGATCACAATTATATTTCTCAACTACATACTTTTAAAGGTATAGTCAAAAGTGTATTTACTTTATGCATTTGTAGATTTCTTTTCAAAGGGCTACAGAAAAAAAAACTAAATAATTGAATGGAATATTAACAACATCAAAGTTTTACACATTTCATTTTATCATATGCATTTGTAAATCACAAAATGTAAGTGAGAAATACATGAAGTATATGTATTTCTATGAAGTATATATTTTAGCATCTGCTACAAACCATATAGTCAAAATTGTCTGACAATTGCATGAAATACAGCAGCAGTAGAATTACTGTGTTCCTTTTCCCCTGAATTTTCATGAAAATGAAGTTTATTATTAACTCTTATTAATCTTATTGTCGTATCATCATTAGCTTGTGTGCTATCAGTTGATCCACTCGAGGGTGCCTCGGAATTCAGTGCCAATTTTCACAGTGCAAAGTGAGTCAATGACAGCAGAAGGTCATCACAAAGTAAGAGACAAAGGAATACAGATCAATTACTGCCCAGGGTTGTAATGAGAACCTCTAAGAGGCATAAAACAGCATCCACCGCTCAGTTTGGAAAGGACATAAACACAGTCAAGATATTAAATATATAGCAGAAAAGTATCAAAGGAATCCTGAAATAGGCCCTATAAGAAATGCTTGCACGGATTGTAGTTCTTAGCCTATGAAGCAAAAAGCCAAGCAGGAACTTAACACTTTCCAAATGTGTGAACAGGAATTGATCATGTGGGCAAGTTCTAGCTACAAAATCACAGCAAGTAGAATAAAATGTAGTGGGAAAGATTTAAAACCGATGACAGGCAGTAAAACGCTACTGCTCTGCTATGGATCCACACTAGTTAAATACAATTAAAGTTAAAAGGAGAGTAAAATGATGATTTCCTCAGAATTTCTAAGTATGCAAGGTCAATTTTCTGCTGATACTGTGGCAATTTGGGAAGACAGTTTTCAGTGTAAAAGAATTAGCTCTTTTCTCGACGCTTTCTGTAATGGAAAATTTCTGTGAAGTAAGATGTGGTGGTCGATGCCTGCAATCCCAGCATTCTGGAGGCTGAAGCAGGAGAATCGAAGCAAGTTGTAGACTAGCATCAGCTGTATCATTAACTCAAGGCCAGCCTGAGTTACCAAGAGAGAATTTATCTTTAAACAAAAAGGAAAGAAGAAAGGAGAAGGACAGAGTATAGACATAGCTCAGCGTAAAGGCTTCAGGTTCAATCTTCAGTCTACCACCCAAAAAAGTCCAAAGAACTTTTATGTTACATATGCTCACACTAGCACAGAAATTAATAGTTAGCACCTGTTCTCTTATTAGTCTAAGCAGTGACCATATTAGCACTGTAAGCTTAGGTGGCCCCTGTAGCTTAGATGGAAGTGGCAAGCAGGGTGGATGCAACAGCTAATTCACTAATACCTTAGGCCTCAGATTCTTCATGAATTAAATCATAAGAGCTGAACTGGATGATTTTAACTGATTCTGAGTGTCTAGCGTTTCCTAAGTGTTTTATCCCTGGTTTTCATGCAGTGAAGCAGGCAGACGTACCCAGTAGGGGTCGTCCTGATCTCAGCCCCAGAATTACAGGCTTTCACAGATTTTGGCACACAGTTGTTCAAATCTGTCAGCTCCATTCCCAACCATTTAAAAACAAAAACAAAAAAGGAAAGAACATTATGAAATATCAAAAAATACATGTCTGGTTTCTAAAACAAAATATGAGGAGGTCAATGAGGCTGTAAGATTTATCTGATGGTACAATGGAACTTTCAGCTGTTTAAAATTAGCATTTTCTTTTGATCTTCATAAGGACTAACTATGAGTCCCAGCAGCTACTATGAAGCAAAATCAGTCCTCTAATCTTTCAATAAGAGTGAAGGAAAGATTTCGACAAGAACTAGACAAGCACAGATGGTATTCTTATATTCTTTGGGTTTTTGTGCAACACCTGCTTCAATACTGTGCTCAAAACCACTCAGAAAACTCATAGATTTGTCTGCAAAATAAGTTTTCTATTGATCTCTAAGAAAATAAAATAACTGATGATATTTTTAATTTTATTGACATACAAACCCTTTTAAGAATTAGAATTGTTGATGTTATTGATACTACATATGTCTTTTTCTGTTTATACTATATTATTATTATTATTTTTTTTTTTTGCAGAACTGGGGATTGAACTCAAGTTCTTGAGCTTACCAGTGAAGCACTTATTCCACTGAGCCATCTCCCCAGCCCATACTATATATGTTACTATTTTAAGTTTCAGTTTTTGAAACTTACACATATGCATATACGAAATAAAAACATTAAATCCATTTAGTTAGTATTTGACAACATCATCAACTTTTTTGTTTTCTCCTTAAAATCCTATTTATATACATAGTATGACAAAAGCAAAAAGGCCTTAGGAGTCATAGCTTTGAGTTATTAACAAGATCAGAAAGTACAGAGTGTTCCCCAGTTACCTGAGGTACCAAATGAAGTCGTGACTGGGAGCCAAGTCCAAGTCCCCCGACACCCACACCAACGGGTGTCACTTGGACACTACTGTCACTTGGACAGCTCTCCCAGGTGTCTCTGCTGGGACAGCTGTCTGCATATTCTGTAGGTTGTTTCACTCAATGTATGGAAAGCAGGGATCACGTGGCATTTCCTTCTTTTAGATCACATTGAGAATTAGGGAGGGACTTAATTTTAACTACATACATCTCTAAAATTCAGGTGCAAATCATCTATTTCTATGATAGCAGAACTGTCCTAGAACCTCTCTCTCTCTCTCTCTCTCTCTCTCTCTATCTATCTCTCTCTATATATATATATACATGTATGTATATATATATACATATATATGCATGTACATCTATATTAGTATCATATTTATAGTCATATTTTATATAATAATGTAAACCATACTTCTATAATACAGAGCCATCATATAGACACAAAACCCTAAGTAGGCGTACATCACAGAATATATATGAATGCATATTTTCAAAATGTTTTCTATCTGATGCATTAACTATGAAAGATATCAGGCAAAGTATCAGTGTTACTATAAAACAAGATGCAAAAGAAAATTTCAGAAACCATGTGAATAGAACGTCATATTCCTCTATGTTTTTATCTTTCATTTATTCTTTAAATCTTGTTAATTATTTGTTTATTTGCTACAGGGTCTCATTATGCAGCTTGGACTCCTAGTGATCCTCCTGTCTTAGCCTCCCCAGATCTGGGATTACAGGCTGGCACCACCAGCCTCGGTTTTGGGGCTGCCCGGCTGGCTTGGGCTTGAGGTACCAGGGATAACCTGCCAGGCAGGTGTATAGACTGCTGAGCCATACCCCAGCTGCTCCTTGATATTTAAAAAAGATCATTTCAACGAATGAGATAGCCAGAAGTTTCATTCCAGCCACGGTATTTCTGCAGCTAGCTTTCCTGAAGTTCTTTTCTACAGAAAGATTTTTAAGAAATAGTGAGAGACAGAGATGATGAAATATTCCTCATCTCTCACCCATACTTGCAATCCCATTTCTAGCTTCTCTGTTTTCCATAACCAACCTTTTACACCTCACTTTTATATTTTAGTACCTTTTGACTTTATCTAGCAAATTAGTTCATTGAAATCTGGTTAGCAAATTAGCATGGCATTTTGGATGAATACATCTTTTATACTTTGCTATCTAAAGGAAAATTTGAAGTCCAGTATATGGTAGCAACTCACAGGCGTGCTCCCTTGTGTACATTAATACTTCATAAATGTTAACAAATTGATTAAATGTGAAAAATGTAGGCAACTGGAAACCAGTAAAATATATAGCTTTAGGACATTGTCATACTGCTTTTCTAAAATTCAACCCTTATAATACTTATTAATATTATGATCCCAGCTGTGGAGAAATTGAGGGTATTGTAGACATTCCTAACAAAACTCAGCAAGAGATGGTGATGTGGTCATTTCCCTCTCACTGTGGCTCAACTACATACTCAATTCTTTATGAAAACTTCCAAATGGACTTTCTTATTAGAGAGCAAAAACCATTCAATAGAAGAACTACCATGACACAAGAAGGATTTAGCATGAGGCCTGGATTATTGCATCTCATATCTTTATTCATTCTTCAAGATTAGTCATTAGTCATTAGTCTCACAGCTGGAGAACATTATTCCAATGTTGACATATATAAAACCACCTTTATTCAAAGGCCGTGACAGCTCTTCATACCATGTATGAGAAAAGGTGGGAGTTTTGATGTTTGTTAAAGCTTTATGTGGCTTTGACTCACCTACAGAATCATTTTAACACCTGGATACAAAAAGGCATCATTCCAGTAGTGGAGCAGAGCTGAACAATGGACATAAGTGACAGAAGTTGTTCAAGCATTTCTCAAAGCATTCCTGTAGTAGAATGGAAACTTAGTTGTACATTACGGTATGCACATTGCTTTCAACACAACTGAGTGCCTTCAACATCTACTGTGTGCTTGTGCTAGTTGTTAACCACAAGAATGTATTTCCAATACATACAATTCATTTTGAGTTTAGGCTGCAATTTGGAAATGGTTTCCTACTCTCTTCCCATGTGAGGCAACAGGCAGAGTGGAAGGCCAACACTAGAAGACAGGCTAGATGTCAAAGGCTGTCCAGCACACGGACACACACAAGTCATGCCCAGGAAAATAAGAAATTGCTAACATATTCTTTCAAGTAAGCATCAAAAGACACACACACACACACACACACACACACACACACACACACACACAACTTGTCTGAGCAATAAAGTAAAGAGACCAGTTTCCAAAATGATTCTTCCCCAGAATAATTTACTAGGTGTTGCATGTACAAAGGATATGCAGGTGTTACTAGTTTTGAGAGCTGACATAAAAATTTACTAGCAGCAAATATGAGCAAGATATATATGAGCAGAACATGATATAAATAGCTGACATGAGTACTGCATGAACATGGAATAAGATAGAACAAGTTAGATCAGTTTAGAACTAGGATAAAGATCTTCATTAATTGCGCAGAAGAAAATAAACTTGTAAAAAGTCCTATGTAATTAAATTTTTTAAAGTATTTTATGCAAAATTCAGAATAAATCAAAAGATGTCCTTTCAATGTTATTTTGGGAATTGTCTAAGAGGCTCTCAGAAATATTATTGTGTGTGTATGGCTTTTATTCTCTCAATTGCCACATATTTAAAGAACAGAATCTGTGAAATTGTTAAAAAGGTTTTTTTTTTTTGATAAAGAAAACATTATTTTCTGCTTTGCAAGAAAGATAACTTAGGAGGTGATTGTTTTATTTCCTTGTTATGGGTTAGTTTATAATGAGGGCTTTTTTTTAATCCCATGTTTTTTCATTGACATCTAAACATTCTAAGACTCTTAAAAATCTCTCTTCACATTTTGCCATTTGTCTCCTTTTTTATGATAGAATTTAATAAAAGTTTTTGGTGTGCACAGCATATAGATCTACGTGGGTAGGGTTGTATAACTATCTGGAAATTATTCTTTGATGGTTTATTAAGTAAGGTAGAGTGTGTGGCACTCAATGTATGCAATGTCTAGCTGTGTCTTGTCCAACACTGCTATCTTCCCACAGCCAAAACTGCAAGAAGTCTTCCCAATGTAGGACCAGGATGTGCCCTTCCTGTCATTCCAGAGATTGAAATCTGACTTCCTTTCCATTGTAAAGGCTCACAGGCAACATTTCATAAGGAAGCTTGTCTTCTTGGGTGAGATGCAAAGGTTCACTTTTAATGTTTTCTTAGTTTGAGTAGGCTTATTAGCACAGAGTATTAAAATACAGGCTTGTTAAAACATCTCAGAATATTCAAGCTTAGTTAATATTTAAAAATACAGTTTCAAAATACAAATAAGCTAAGGTAAAGATCAAAAACCCATCTTTTTCATAAAGCTACTCAATGCTATTGATAACTGGAGATTTACTGGAGTGCTCATTTGAACATAAGAGATTACATTTAATTGTTTTGGAAAGACAAGATATATCTGCCAATTACTAATTCCCAGTAGTTCATTGGAAAAAAGGAATGTGCTTGTGTTATTTGACCAATGTTTCACACCTATGTCTTATAACTGAGCAAGTACTTTAAAGGTAAAAAAAAAATACAATGTGTTAACCATTACTGCTCTCCTACTATCTTGTTTTGAAAATTCATGTCATTGTTTTCATTGTTTTTTCTCTTTAAAATAAGAATGATGTATATGTCATAATGTAATTACTAAAAAAGTATATTCTTCCAAATATAATTTGAAATATGAATGTTATTTGATTTGCTGTTCAAATTTTCTAGTAGCTTCCTTAAAGGGTTAGAAATATAATTTATAACTTAATACATTATTTGCATATGAAAAAGAACACTCAATACTAGTTTAATAATCATTTTCTGGGGGCCTGGAGATGGCTCAGGTAGAATAAGCACTTCCCTGGAAAGCACAAGGGCCTGAGTCCAGTCCCCAGTTCCACCAAAAAGAAATATTTTTGTAGTAACTCAGAACTTGATTAAAATAATACTAATATCAATCAGATGCATTTTGTATGAGTTTGCCACA
The DNA here is from genome assembly GCA_004027165.1 of Ctenomys sociabilis. NCBI lineage: Eukaryota > Metazoa > Chordata > Mammalia > Rodentia > Ctenomyidae > Ctenomys > Ctenomys sociabilis. The sequence goes on along the minus strand of PVKA01031348.1, from coordinate 11,355 downwards.
TTAAGTTCTAAGAAAATGGGGAGTGAAGAAATGTACATTACATTTAATTAGGTGACAAGTTTTTCCTCCTATGATTTTTTAGTTTTGTCATTAAATTTAGTTCATATACTAGAAATCAGTACTTGGTGCAGGGAATGGTAGCATATGCCTGTAGTCCAGCACTTGGGAGGCCAAGACAGGAGAATCACTGGAAGTTTGAGGCAGGGCTGGGCTAGCTAAGGTTCAGGACCAGCCTAAGGGATAGAGTGATATCCTGTCTCAAAAATATATTAAGAAGTAAAATTTGGGCTGCAGAGTTAGCTGTGTGGTCTCAGCGTCTGCCTGGCAAGCACAAGGAACCAGGTTCAATCCTCCTCAACACTGCAAGCCATTGGTCCTGCATCAAGCCGGCCACTAAAACTGAGTGTGCTGGTGCACAGCTGTAGTCCCAGCACTAGGGAGGCTGAGACCAGAGGTTCGCTGTGGGTCCAGAGCTGCGTAATGGGATCCTGTACCAAATAAATGAACAAATAAATAAGTAAATCTTAAAATTTTCTTTTACAAAGGCAAATATTGACTATGTGGGCAAGTGTGAATGACAAACACATGATAGAATAAGAGATCATTTATTAAGATCTGAAGAAGGAGAAGGGGTCAGCCATGCTGTGCAGATGCTGTATTAATCATAAAAGTTTTACCGTGCGAAGAAAGCACTTGAAACGGAGCCAAGCTTGAGAAACTTAACATCAAAGTAATTGAAAGATGGGCAAGACACCCAAAACTGCAGTTCAGTCCTTAGGTTTCATTTCTCTCTCTCTCTCTCTCTCTCTCTCTCTCTCTCTCTCTCTCTCTCTCTTTCTTTCTCTCTCTCTCTCTCTCTTTTGGCAGAACCAGGGATTGATCTCAGGCCCTTGCACTTCCAGGGAAGAACTTATTCTACTGTCCTTAGGTTTTAAATAAGATAATAACATTTTATTTGAATTTGAAAAATAGCACTTTAGGGAAGACTGGCCAAGTGAAGAAGTCTTTTTTCATCACAAAAACATTTGAGTGTAGTGTGAAGGACATTATATAAATTATATTTAACATGGAATCTTTTAGGAAACATACTATGTTGTCATTGTCCTTATTAAGGAAGTCAACACCATACATATACTCCGCATGGAGATAAGTTTTGTTTGAGAATTAAAGTATAGTCACGTAGTTTGAATATTTGTTTTATTTTACTTGTTTGTTTGTTTTTTACATTGTATATTATTATTTAAGGTAATTTTTCAGAGTACAAGATTTGGAAAGTAAAACTTCTCCAATCAATATCAGCACACATTTCCTTTTCATTGAGCTAAGAGACACTGGTCATACAGCCCACTTGCATAATTTTTCATTTCCCTGCTATTCTTTTCCCTTCTCTGTGAGCAGTTTCTTCCAATTTCACAACATCTGTTGTCTACTCTGGACTTTATTTACTCTTGTGGTTTCTCACACCAGAAAGACAATAGAGTGTTTACACATATGAGAGAGTCTGGTTTATTTCACTTATTAGTAAACAAAACTAAGGGCAAAGGTACCAGGAGGCAAGCTGTTTAAAGGCGGAACATAAGTGACAGAGCTAGTTCTAGGAAGGAGGCAGAAACAATGAAGTGAATGAGGTGGATGCAAGGGGAGAGAAGTGGAGAGCGGAGTCCAGGAGTGGGTTTTCTGCAGCGTGCATAAGAGGGCTCCTTAGGTCTACAGGATTCCTGAAAAGCATCTACATAGATCAGGTGCCTGGATTTAAGATAGCAAGGATGTGCTTATGAAACAGAGCCACATTAACCAGCGTACCCTGGAGCTTCATTTGCAATTCAGCATCATTTGAGTTAAATTGGGATTATTTTGATCATATGACCCTTATGCATTTTATTTTCTTGACACAAACAGGTTTATCTTGTGGTTACAAAACCAGAAAACAAACACTGTACCTGTGTGGGCTTACACATGTGTAGAGAAAATTTGTGTCAGGAAAAAGTTGTATCACTTCTGGTTTTCGTAGGGAAGCTATTTCACAAGTAGGGGAATTGTAGGAAACTAAAAGAGCACTGCCAAGTAATTCCTTTCCATGGATTAATTCAGTCCTGTGGGGGAGATACTCAACTCACCTCCTATACCCTCTGTGGAGAAAGACACTTCTGCCCCCATTTGTATATTCAGTTCACTATTCAGGTTTTTGTCTGAATTTTTTGAAGGCTTTCCCTTCTAACCGAGTCTGAATTCCACCTGGTTACCTCACTGATTGATAAGTGAATAAAATATTCTCCACGTTTGCATTTTCATCATCTTTAATATTGATTTTCATAGTTTTCTACTATCTAATATTTCCAATAATATGAGAGTTGAAGTTAACTTTTTGGGGCATGTACCAACTTTTTTACTTTTATTTTGTCCCATTTTAATTTCACAATGCATTTTTTCCAGTCATATCCTAGCTATTTACAATTGCAACCCTAAATTTCTCAAACTAAAAGATGAATGGATAAAATATAGCTGAAAACCTCCTGTTTCTGAAGAATATTACCCTGAATAAGTCATTGAAAATTTTACAATTAGGAAATGTTGGGGTTTTTTTCCTCTTTTATTTTGGAGAGAGGGGATATAGTTAGAAAAAAATTAAAGCTTTCCATTAAAGTCCTTTTAGTGTAATGGCCCTGATTATAAGCTTAGAGTTCCTACAGTTTGCAGGGGAAACGTAAATGCCACCAGTTTCTTCAGTCTGCCAATGAGAATGCACCCTAATTTTCGCATGCACCCAATTTCAAAGCCAAAGCACCCCCAATGAGAACCTTCCACAGTAACACAAAAAAATGACTTCAAGCTCTTTCTGCATCTACAACTCAAGCAAATTGGTATTCACAGCAATTACATTTAACTTATAAATAAGCCACCAAGTGAAATTCTGTCTTGCCCAAAGAATACACTACAGTTTGTATCTTGTCCTTTATGCTGCTCAGAGACAAAATACTTTGCAGAATTTCAGATGTAGCAAGCCCCATGTCATGACTCCCTGCATTCTGAAGTCAAATAGACCACAAGGGAAGCAAAGGGAGAGCAGGAGAGAAAGGAAAGCCCTGGAAGACTGCAGCTCATTGGTCCCCTCAGGCCTTTTCCAGGAAGTCAGCTCTTGCAGCTAGGAATAGATCCAAGTTCGGCCTCTGTATATAGATGCCAAGCTCACACAATGCTTCTTGACTTCAAAAATAGATGTTTCTCTTCAATGAAGTTGTCAAATTGTTTTAGGAGATTTTTCTCCTTGTTTGGCACAAGAGATAAGAACATATCACAACAGGTAAACTGACATGGTTTCCCCAGTTCTTGTGGAAAGAGAAACGCAAATGGTTTTCATAGAATATCTAAGGTGCAAGTGCAGGAAAACCAAGTTCTGTAGCATACTTTAGGATTACAGAGGATTCTCTAAAATGAAACATTATTGTATGAAAAATAAAAGGAGATTTTATAGACAATAAAGAATATTCCTAAAGCAAAGAGATTCTTTTTTTAAAGACCCAAAGTTCATTTTGGGGGAAAGTCTGATTTAAGAAAAAAAAAAAAAAAAAAAAAAAAACAAGCAAGATTACAAGCAGAATATTATTCACAAGTCCCGTGAGAGTTTTGGGCCAATGTAGGGTCTTGAATCTTAAGCTTTAGTAAAATAAATCTACCTTGTACTATTTTTATCTTTTATTTATTATTTATTTGTTTGGTACAAGGTCATGGTATACAGCGCAGACTTGTAGTGGTCTTCCTGTCTCAGCCTCCTAAGCACTGGGATTATAGGCGTACGCCTTGACACCTGGCTTTGGTGGCCCACACAGCATCCCTTGCGCTTTGGGTTTGCACCGCTCGATCGCAGTCCTGGGATCGAGCCTGTGTCCTTGTGCTTGCCAGGAAGGGCCTTAGACCGCCCAACTGTCTCCCCAGCCCTGACTGATATGTCCTTACATCAGTGCATCTAAAAGAGAACGTTTTACACATCAAACTGCAGGGACTAGTGCCAAATTGTTGAGAAATATCTTCACTAGGTAATATTAGATTTAAATTTTCTCAGTTATAAATATTAATGTAACAAAGATTAATATCAAAAACATTAATAGCAAACATTAAACATTCTGAACCATGTATCTATGCATCTGTTCAGAGTGTTACAAGTAAAAGTACTTTTATACAATCGTTATTTTTAAAGTATTTTGTATATACATTTTTAAATTAGCCTCGGAAATGTTTGACTTACATTTCTAACAGTTTTTGATCAGCCCAATGTGAATTTCACCACACTCATTAACACTGTTTATTTTGATGTGCAAACAAAATCTTAAAAATGGAAGCTTCTCCTTTTGCTTTATCTAAACTTTAGTTTGGTAGTGACTCAGTTGTTATGACTTACAAATTTTGCTATTTTTCAGTAACTTGTACACTTGGTGGGACCAGGGAGACGGCTCAGTAGAGTAAACACTTCCCAGGCAAGTGTAAGGGCCTGAGTTCAATCCCCGGTTCTGGAAAAACGAAATAAAAGGCACTTGTACATTTGGATTCCTTGCCTCTATGGGTTTTTCTTCATTATTCTTGCTATATTTTTATAACAAGTGGATAATAGAACAAAGTATGTTACTTGGCAATGTTAAAAATGTTAATAGGGACCGGGGAGATGGCTCAGTGGAATAAGCACTTCCCTGGCAAGCCCAAGGGCCTGAGTTCAATTCCCGGTTTCACAAAAAAAAAAAAAAAAAAAAAAAAAAGTGAGTAGCTGTTTCCTAAATATTGATGCTATACAGTCAAAAGGAAAAAATCCTGTGAACCTGCAGTGCAAATCTCATAAGCCTAATGGTTCTTCTCAGCATGCATATTAAGGCTTCAATAGTAGAATAAAGCAGTTGATAAACTTTCTAAAATTTCAGAGAATGTACTTGGAGATAAATATCTAAAGAAAACATTGGCGAGAGCACGTGTTCTGATGAAAAGGAGGAGGAGACGCTGCAGAGAGGGACCAGTATTTAGCCAGGTATTTAGACAGAGGGAGAAAGAAAGGACAAAGGTGAAGTAATCCGAGGAGCTGCAGATTGATGAAGCGCAGGCAAGTTCTTGTTGCATGAAAATGAAGAGAGAAGCTGGCTGCAGTTTGATTGACAAAAGCATTAGACCAAGCGCTGTACGTGTCTGAACTGTGTTAGAAAAAGGTGCTTCCAGGTGAAGAACCTCACTGAATGGAGCGAGGCAGAGACGCACCCGGCTGTAATCATAGCAGGGCGACGCTGGAAGCGGAAGGCTCTGTGAATATTAAGTGTGCAGGGATAAGCGGGCTTCACTCTTGATCACGTTGACCTTTCGGCTTCTGCACGTCGTCTGGATAATATGGGAGGGACTGACTGTAGGACTCTCAGAAAATTCACTTTGCCATTTCAAGGAAGTCTCAGCTAACACTGTATTAAATCAGAACCAACTAAAAGCATTTTGTCCTAAAATCAGGAATGACGCACACAAGGACGTGCCTTCCCACCATTCCTGGTCAATATGATTCCCTGACATTTAGCCATAGTAACCAATAAAAAGAAAGAGATAAAGGGAATACAAATAAGAAAGGAAAATGCCAAACATTCCTTGCACAAAGTTGACAGGTTCCTGTACACAGAAGGCTGACAACTGCGCCGGAAGAGACTTGAAACTAAGGAACAAGTGCATCAAAATGAACAGGATATATAAGCAATATCAAAATGATAGGATTATAATCCACCAACAAAAAATCAAATGTTTGAATTTATTTCTGAAAATAGAGATAGCTCAGTAGAATAAGTGTTTGCTTGGTAAGCACAAGGTCCTGAATACCACCAAAAAGATGGAGTAAAAATGTATTTCTGGAAAACAAAGACAGTCTCTTGAACAAACAGTATTGAGAAAACTATCTGTGCACATGTACAATAATGATTGTATATCTTTATCTCTCACCTTGCACTAAAGTCAAATAAAGTGGGTCAAAGTCTTCTATATATAAAAACACAAACTTATTCTGCTGGAAAAAAAATGATAAATTCTTGAAACAGGCATAGGCAGATTCTTTCCTAAGAATTAGCACCAAAAATTAACAAATGGAATTATACCACACTAAAGTGCTCCCGCAAAAGTTAAAAACCAACAGAGTGAGGAGACAAGCTACAGCATGGGACAAGCATTTTGTCACCATATATAGAATACATATAAATATTCAAAAATTAGACCCTTAAAACCGAAAGATGCCAGCAAGAAATGGACAACTAAAATTAATAAATAGCTATCAAAAGAACTGATACAGTCTGATGCTATGTATATGACAAAATTTCAGCCTCTTTCACCATTAATGAAATTTAAATCATAACCACATTGAGATTCTATCCTATTCTAGAAGCATGACTATCACAAAATCAAAAATCAACAAATAGTGGAGATGTTGGGAAGAAAAATTAAACTTGTGAAGACACTATAGAAATCAGTATAAAGATTCCTCAAAAATAATTTGACTAGAAATTCCATCCAACCCAGATATGCCATTCCTGAGTATGCTTCAAAAAAAAAAATTAAAGACATCACACTACAATGCTACCTGCATATTATGTTTGAGGAACCACAGTTCATGATAGCCAAATTATGGAAGAAGTGCATATGGCCATCATTAGATAAGTGCATAAAGAGAACGAGATGCTGACATATGGTGGAGTATTACTATGTCATGAAGAAGAATAAACTCTATTCACTTCTGATTCAAAGAGACCACAGTGAAAGTGAATACTTGTGACATGTGAGTCTAAATACTACATGATTTCCCTCTGATGACAAAGGCAAAATATGAATGTTTACAGAACAGAATACATAGCACATAATAGGAAATGAGTAGATGGACAATGGTAGAGCTGGAAAGAGAGCCTGGGAAAGGAAAGAGAAGTAGGTTAGGGTGGGGCAGTGAAAGTGGAAATGCTGCTTCTGTGTAGGCACCAGTTCCCTGAGACGAATGCAGTTATGCTGTAGTGTGATCATCCATCAATCAAAAATATAAAATTGGATTTTGTCATTGGCATTAAGTTAAATACTCTAGCTCAGCTTTATAGAAATGAAGTCATTTGAGCAAGCACAGTCTTCCTCTGTCCTTCAGGCTTCTGGAACATCCATCTCCACACTGCCTCTAGCCTTCTTTGCCCCGCTGCTCCTCACGCCTTGCTGGACTATCACATTGTCTTACCTTGACTCTCTGCTTTCAAACTTTTTGTTTTCTTGCTATTCAAGTGTGGACAAAGGGATTTTTCTACTATAGTCACCAACTCATTTTTCCTCACAGTATTGAATTATTGACTTATCTTTCTCCACTCTTAGACTATAACATTCTGGAGGGAAAAAATAAAACCCTACTTTACCTTAGCACTGAAGTATTTCTAGCACCTGACTGTATTATCTGACATTTTGCAGGGTGTTCAAAAATGTTTACTATGCAGATTCTGTTGCATTAGTCATGTTTGAAGGTTTTGAATGGAAACTTATGAACAGTGCATGTCAGTGAGGATACAGTCAGAAACACAAAATGCACACTGGGTGTTTGAACAGAAATAACTTACAGATCATTGGCTATGCAGACGTTGCACAATAAATAAATGATGTCTTGAGGTACCCCACTGGAGACAGCAGCAGGTCCCTTGGGTCTCTTAAAAGGATTTAGGTGTATCAGAATGTGGAGTTCATAGAAAGGATGTGCAGGTGTGGGGAGCCCACTGTGAAGGGCGAGGGGTCACACACATGGCTCTGGTGCTTTGGGAAGAGCTACGAAACTCTACAGGACTGAAGGACCAGCGACTCTGAGCTCAAGGCCCACACTAGAGCCCCAAGAGCAGCAAATCAGGAACACAGAAAGAGTCAGGGTCTACTCTCCTCTGCTATAATTTAATTTCCTCTGTAATTTATTATATTTCAACACAGCTGATGAGGAATAAACTGAATTTCTGTAATTCCTGCAGGGGTACACAAAATCAATTCAGATCTTGTGTTTTTTAATATTAATTTTATTGAGAAAGAAACAGCATTGAGATAGTTTCAGTACAGGTGAGTAGGATACATAATAATTAATATACTACATATTGTTGTCTTCACAGTAGTTATTTATGGTACAAGACATGGACATGATATCTTATCTAAGAAATTTTTCTTCTCATTGAATTAAGAGAAAGTAGGTATATATCTATCTATCCTATTTTGTATATACATGTATATATTTTTTCACTACAAAATGGTCCTTCCTTTGTATCTTCCTTTTTTGTTTACTTTTGTCAGAGGTGGGTATTCCACTGCCATCCAGTACTGTAGGTGCATGAATTCAGCAAAGTAAATGTCTAGACTTGGAGTTCAGATAATTTCAGGCCTTAACATTGTACTCAAGGATCTTAATAGTAAAAGAAATAAGCATCCTGGAACATATATATTTGTTAAGAAAAGCAAAAAAGAGGAAAATCATTTGCCATTGTTTTGTCCTGAAATGTTAAGGGCTGACCTTGTTTATACCAAGCTGTAATGATGTAATGTTTAATAAAAATGAGCTGAGTAAGTTTATAGCTGACCCATGAATGGCGTTCAGTGCTCATTACTAATCAGGAATATAATGGAAAGAATATAGTAAGGAAGAATATAATATCAAGAATGTAGTAATCAAGAATATAATATCTGGACTATGATAATCAGGAGTAAAATATAAGGAATATACTATCAAGAAAAAATGTTCAATAAATCACTCCATGGTATTCCCAAATATTTTGAATTTGACTTTTCTTTTGGGAACAAAAGCGTTAAAGATAGCTCCAAGATGGGGAGATGGTTCAGTAGAATAAGCACTTGCCTGGCAAGCTCAAGGTCCTGAGTTCAATCCCCAGTACCACAAAAAAATAAATAAATAAAAGATACCTCCAAGAAGATAACAGGATTGAGGATACAATCTTATCTTGTATATTTCTACATAGTTCCTTTGGCAGTGGACAGAGTCTCCCACAAGAAGAATGGATGCAGAGGAAGACAAAATGCACAGAATGTTATATCAGAGGCAGTAAAGTGAAAAGTTTATGGTAAAAGAGTGAAAGGCAAAAAATGAGAGTGGGAAAAGTAAAGGAGGATGCAATCCAAAAGCACTGGCGTCTTTCATTACATTGCTATTTTAATTAGCATCTTTACTAAAATTGACCTGAATTATTTTCTCCTGCTTAGAGGTCATTTTTCTTTGTGGCAATCATTTTAAGGCTTCTATGTTCCTTTGTATATTTGAAGGAGACATTACATGTGAATTTGTTATAGTCAGACAGCAGAACATTGATGACATCATCCTAAATGTTCCTTTCAAGAACCTTTGAATTTCAGAGATAGTTTCAAAAATACTGTGTGAAAAACAAAATGTTTTGCAAATACCCAAGTATATGGAAATCCAGTGCAGTTGTGCCACTTTTCTCTGCCCACCTTTACCTTTTTAATATGCAGGAGCCAAACCAGGGTGTGGAGTGTATGTAAAGCACATTTCCTGTATTTCAATCTCATTTTGCCCACCCATGAACTATTGGCTTCTGAGCAAATTGTGTACTTTTCCTGTGATTCACCTTCTTGTCTAAAAAGGATGGAAAAGTGTGTCAGTAAGTAAGATGAATTTGAATATGAAGGGACTTGAAGCATACAAAATATTTAAATCAGTATCTGCATATACGGAATATATCTAATAAATATCACTACTTACAACTTTGTACTCTTTGATTTGCATAATACTGGCAAATAATGTGAAACTCTCTGTCTCTGTCTCTCTGTGTGTCTCTGTCTCTGTTTCTCTCTCTCTCACACCCCCACCATATTTTACAATAAAAATACTCTATGAAAGATATTGATATTTTACATACCTCAAAACAATACTTGACTGTATAACTATTCACTGCCAATCATCACTGTAAAATATAATTACTAACCAATTTTACAAAGTGTAATCGACACACTACTGCACTGGAGTAAGGTGCAATGGCTTTAAAGTAAGGTTACTAAGTTCAGCTAACAATGTTTGGGTTAAGTCCAGAAACTACACTTCAGACTATTACTTCAAATACTTCTCAAGCTCACAAAACCAGAGGAATTTTGAGGGAAAATAATCCTACATTTATGAGAGGCAGCACAAGGAAAGAAAACGCGTAGCACAGCATGTATAAAACACATGCATCATAGATCATTCCTGATTCTTTAAACCATGGAAGGACTGGGGAGAGAGCTCAGTGGAATAAGCACTTCCCTGGTAAGCACAAGAGGCTGAGTTCAATCCCTGGTTCCACCAAAAAATAAAAAATAAAATAAACCATGGAAGAGTTCCCCTTTTTCCCTAGACAGGCCAGAACTATTTTCAGTTGGAAGTGATGTTATACATAAGAAGACCAAACTGATGTCGTCTAAGGAAGACCTAGAACAAGGTGATAATTTGCATGACAGATGTCAAACATGTTATTCGCAAATCAGTCCTGTAATTGCTGTTTTCAATGATGAGAATCCAGCAACAGAAGAGGAGATGAATATCTCTCCTTTCATTTTAATACAATCTCTTTCACTTTCCCCATCAAATTGATTCTTCTCCTTTGCCTCCCTGTACCTACGATCATAAGTCACCTCACATCAAAGACTGAAATGAGATAATGTCTGTGAAACATTTTGTACCTGTACAATTCAGTGGCATGACGAATGACTTAAGTGGTTGTCAGCTACCTCTACATTACCTGACCCCTTCAACTGAGTCTTGCGTAAGCAACAGGGGTACTGGAGACCTATATGTGTCAAGGATGCCATGAGAACTTAAAGCAAAAAAGATAAATAACAAAATGCATGCCTTCAAGTAGTTGACAATTAAACAAAGAGTCCCAGCAAAGAGCAGATAGACTGGGACTTGAAATTGTTTTGGGGATGGTGCATAGAATGATATCATTTGGGAAGGTTGAGAAGGACCTGCATTGTGAACAGGACTGAAAGAGCAATGGAGCAGAACAGTGCTGTAGAGACCCAGAAGTGTGTCCATCCTCAATCCAGTAGCTCTACAGGACTAGATGTGCTGCTGTACTTAGGGAGAGTCAAAAGTCTATCCAGGAAGCCCAGCATGGGACATGGTACTTCATTCCATCAGGAAGCTGATTATGTTTATGTGCTGTGTGGGGAATAAAGAACTAAAATCTAGGGTTTTGAGTAGGAGGCAGCTTCTAATCAGAGCTGCGTTTTACACACCTCAGTGAGATGACACCAAAGCCAAATGTAATTGCTCTGATGGAAAATAAAGCCAACAAGAGGGGAAAGTGAGGCTGGGATGCAGGGGGAGCAGAAGAGGGGTAAAGGATA
>PVKA01031347.1:0-26351 GCA_004027165.1 Ctenomys sociabilis | reverse complement strand
TTGGTTGTTGTTTTCTAAACTGCATTCCTATGCCCACCTAAGGCATGCCTCTAAATATTGGCTATCACAGTATTTCAAAAGTGAGGTATTTCCTTAATTATGTACAACCCAAATGTTGGTGTTTTGTATGGATCACAAGTGCAACATTCCTTAATTCTTTCTGCTCCTCATCATAATTGTTAAAGAACCAAGTATGTATTGCATGAAAACATGATGACCTTTTCCTCTTAGTTAAAATAAACTCTAAGGTAACTGGATTTCTAAAGCACCTTTCTGTTTGCCTGATATCTACCTTAGCAATAATTTTTTTTATGACCCTTTGACTCAAAGTAAATAAAGGTATATTTTATCACTGTTAAACAGCTGTTAATGTTGACTTATTTAATACATACCAATTTTTTGACATTTAAAAAGTAATTGAATTATTGTGGGGCTCAGTTATTTCACAAATCAATTACTGAATCTGATAAGCGCAAGGACTGGTTGGTGGCGCACGCCTGTAATCCCTGCTGTGGGGAGGTTGAGATGAGTATCACTGTGTGTCTGAGCTATGTAGTGAGAGCTGGTACCAAATAAATAAATAAGATAAAAATAATTTTTTTTAAAGTGTATGTGTAGTTGGCTGTGGTGGCACACACCTATAATCCAGCTTTTGAGGTGCTAAGGCAGGAGGATCCCTATGATTTCAAGGCTCCTGTAGGCTACATAATGAGTTCAAGACCAGCCTGGATAACATAGTGAGATTCTGTCTTGAAACACCAAAGGTGTCAGGATTATAAAGTATCTCATAATGAATTTATTGTAGGATGAGCTCTGCAGTGGGAATAGACCAATTTTCTCTAACATATGTATTAAGAAAATAAAGAATTTTTTTTTTTTATACAGATAGTTTTAAGATTTGTATCTCATTTCAGGAGCTGAGGAGATAGCTCAGTGGAATAAGTGCTTGCTTGGCAAGTACAAGGTTCTGAGTTTGAACGTGGTATACTAAAAAAAAAACAAACCAAAAAATGACTTGTATCTCATTACTTCTTGCCTAAATGATAAAAAATAATTTCAGTGAATACCTATTTGATTGTGAACACAAAATCTTTGAGACTCTACTTGAATATCCCACCCCAAATTCAGAGCTGAACTAATTTAAGTTCTGTCACATATTTTCTTGTAATTAGACCACTGTCTTCGTTACTTTTTTCACTAGTGGGACAAAATACTCAGCACCTAGAGTTGAAGGAAGAAAACTTTACTTGGTTCACAGTTTGTAGAGATTTGATTCCAGCACAGGGTGACAGGGCAAAGGTGACAGGGAGAGCAGAAGCCAGGACAGCAGCATTCAGCACCAAGCAAGGATGCATGCTTCCCTCATACTTTAACCAGCACTCACACCCATAATGCCATTGCCCATGAGTTAATCCCAGTGTCAGTGGCATCTTTGATCCCGCCAGCACATACCCAGGCCAGCCACCTAAGAAAAGCCCCACCTACTACCTCATGAGGCTTAAGGAGGGCATCTAGATACAAGCTACAACACCCACATTTTCCTGTTTAGTGTTCTCTCAGGAACTGTGGGTTGGGTTCCTTTTCCAATTAGAACATGGTTTTCTTTGGGTTCTGATAGCCCTCCTTCCCCAGTGTTCTCTTTGAAACACTTCCTTCGTTTGTGGCACATATGACTTATACTTTAAAAATTCTGGGATGCAAGAAAAATCTGTTCTCTAAGTAAAATAAATTGAGCTCTAAACCCTATTGTCTTGAAGTAACAGGAAATTCAGTCTGATTTTTTTTTTTTTTTACTTCATCAGCTCAGATTTCTGTAAAACTTTGCTAGAGGAGGATGACCAAGGCAGAACACCCAGGGAGGTCTGTTCATAAATTCCTGTGTCTTTTATACGGTAGCACTACTGCCTGACAACATCACACTCCTTTTATTTTGTGAAGACTAAGTGTTAATTTGGTAGGAATATACAAGAATTAGTGAAACCATTGACCAGAAAATACTTAAACTCAAGAGCAGTCTCAAAGGTTTCATCACATACCATCTTATCAGTACAGTATCTAACCAAATAATCTTAATCTTTTCTTGTGTTTTGGCTTTCTTCCCTCACACACTTCCTTAAAAAAATTTACTAAGCATTAACTGTGTGCAAGGCATTGTTGAAGGTATACAGAACATAGCAGGGGAAAAATAGTAAATATCGGCCCAGGATAATAAGTGTTGCTGAGAAAAATAAAACTGGGTAAAAGGAATAGGAAGTAGGGAGCAGGGTAAATTGAACTGCTTTTGTGTTGTATGGATGGATAGGAGAAGTCATCTTCAGTGAAGTAACATTAGAACAGAAATCAGAAGAAAATGAGGATAGAGTTGTGAGGCCAGGATAATCCAAGAGGGGCCCACACACAAAGGAATGTGAACAGCAAGAAGCCAATAGGAGTAAGGGCAAGACTGGGTTAGCTAACATCCCTCCTGTCAGTTTCATGTTTATTCATGAGTGGTACACAGCATTAGTAACTTTATTTTTTTAAATAATTTTATTGAGAAATAGCAATGAGACAGTTTCAAAATCAATGAGTAGGACAGTTTCAGTAATTAATATATTGTATATTATTGTCTTAGTGGTTATTGATTGTACAAGATGCAGACATGATATCCTGTCTACAAACACTATTAGAACAAATCTTTCTATTCATTGAATTACGTGGAGTTGATTATCTTATTTTGAATGTACAGATACAAAATGGTCGTTCATTTCTATCCCCTTTTCTTGTTTAGTTTTGTCAGAGAAGGGTATTCCATTGTCATTTAAATATTGTAGATGCATGAATTCAGCAAAATACTCCAGTATAGTCCAGTAGTCCATAATAGTAGTGGATTTTCTGTAAGACTGGCAATGGCAGAAGTTGTTGACTTGAGCCTTTTACAGCTCAGCATATGCTTTACTTTTTATATTTTGTTTTTATACTTTTCTGCTCTATGGTTAAGACCAAGATAAAGCAAGACCTGTAGAATAAGAAATGTAGCTTTAGTATTTGATAAGGTCAGTCAAATCTTCTCAGGATTTAGTCTAAAACCCTGTACCACAGTTTATAGATCGTTTGTCAGTGTCAGCTGTGTGGATGAGTCACGGCCATTGCTTGACCAATTTATTCTTTCTGAAAGCCTGAGAGAATGTTTTCTCTCCCTGTGACTCTCCTTAGACACAACTTACATCATCGATCACTTTCCTCTGTGGCCCCACAATCTCCTTGATCAGAAAATTTGGGGCACAACTGAGTTGCATGACGTTACAGTACAGATTCTCCTATGTCCTGAGTCTTTACTGACCTTGAAAGGCTAGGGACAAAATGTTGGCTGTCCTTGCAGCCCTTCATTTTCTCTAATTTTTGGTCTGCAAACTTAGGTTGTTAACCCTTAGGAGAGAGGCTTATTGTTATTACCCTGCAACAGGCAGTTTAGCTTAACCTCACTATCTAAATGTCAAACATCTTAGGTATAATATGGAACAGGTATTTTCCTTCAAGTATTGATGTGTTAAAGTTTAAGTCCCTATAGAATATGAAGAAAATATTAAAAAATAAAAATGTATTTTAAAAAATAGGAATAAACATATTTTTACACAGAAATTTAGAAATGTAACCGTGCACAGCATTGTAGCAGGGCAGTCCTGTAACATAATTTTTTCTTGTCTCCTCTTTTCATTTGTTACTTTTTTTTAAAAACATTTACTTGAGAGACAGTATGGCAGTAATTAGTATGTCATGACAAGCAGTACATATTTAGAAGACCAGAAGACCAAGCATGACCATACTGTTATACATTCCTATCTTCAGTGCAGTTGCTTATTTCACAAGTATCAGCATATATAGTCAGGGTGAGAATACTACCAATGAGGGTTATTAACTTAAACGTTTTGGTATTTTGGAAAGTAAGACAAACTTCTATTTAAAAATAGAATATTGAATCTGTGTCAGTGCTCTTTCAAACCACACTAAAATGACAAGTTTTTTTTTTTTTAAATGACTTAAGGTAATAAGAATCGAAGTCATTACAGGTATAAAATGTGAGAAGCTGGAAAGCTTGTGTTGTGGTACTAAACAAACCTGAGTTGAAATTGAGTCAGCAGTGGAAAGATTATGGAAATGTGAGCTCCAGAAGATTTTAGGGATTGAAGTTAATGGACTGAAAGTGCAATTGTCTGTAAGTCTGTGCATACTGAACTAATGGTCACACAGATCCTCTTTACTGTCCGTAAAGCTTGGCTGTGGCTTCTCATTTGCTCCAAGGAGAGCTCAGATGCAGATTATCCTAGCGAGCACTTTCTAAATGGTAGATCATCAGCCCACTTCTCTCCTCAGTTTCTACATCGTTGGTAATTAGGCTTATACCTCCTAATGTTCTATCCTCAGGTAGGTGATTCTGTTCTTCATATGGAAATTGTGAAAGACCTCCATATCAACTGGGGAGATAGCTCAGCGTTCTGAGTGCCTGCGCAAAGACTGGTTTGATCCCTGGTACCACATGCCATGCCAGTCCCGGAAACCCTGTGCAGTGAGACTGTGGACCAAATTTTAAAAACAAAAGACCTCCTTGTCAAACTGCAATAAAAACCCATCTTGAAAACTGTTCCTGTGTCCCCAAAAGCTGTTGAGTTTTTGGACATGAGTAGATAGACTGAAATAAAGCGTTCATTATTTTAGAGAATGTTAATCAAAAGGTAGAGACCTAAAAACATTGTAAATAGGGAAAACACTTAGAGACTGAAAGTCACCATTGTCTGAGACATAGTAGACACCACTATGTAGCCCTTCAGAGTTTCCTCTTACCATATACTCTAGCTACTGTGATAGGTGTCAGTCTTTTTTTTTTTTTTTTTGAAACGGGATCTCAGGCTCCTCTTGAATTCACTAGGTAGTACAGTCAGGCCTTGAACTTGGAGCAGTCTGCCTACCTCAGTCTCACAAGTGCTGAGATTAAGGGGTGTATACCAAAACACCCAACGAAGGCCTTGACAACCTGTGATGAATTGCAACAGGATATAGACTTGGTTCCATCCCTGGTTGTACCCTCTTCCTTGCCCAGAGACTTCTTTGCCACTACAGCTGGAATACAGTGAGAACCCCGTCTTTTTATGTTGTAGATGTGAAATGTCCCCAAAACAGACATTTATTTCTTATGGTTTAGGAGTCTTAATGTCTGAAGTCATGCTCTGGTATAAAGGGCCTTTTCTATAAAAGGCCGTAATCTTAGGAGGGATCTGCCTTTAGAAGACACCTCATAAAGACTCTACCTCTTAATGTTACTACATTGGGGGTTAGGTTTCAACTATAAATGGGGGCACGCATTCAGAACATAGCACCAAAGTACCTTATGATTCTAAAATATCTTAAAATCTGAGTGAGGATAAAAGCAAATGACACTTAGGAACAGGAATCAGTATTTGCAGTTGAAAGACAAAAGAAGTTTACTTCCAAATTCTAAGGGAAACAATTTCAGTCTGTACCAACCAAATTTTTAGTAATATATGAGATTATAACAAATGTTTTCATATATGAAAAGTTTCAAAAATGTTTCTCATACCTTTTTCAGAAAGCTCCTACAAGATGGGCACCTCCAAAATAAAGAGAAGAGATGTAGGATCTGACTAGTAAAAGAGATAGCCCAGGGGAAAGATGAAGGAAATTCGTGAAAATACTGGCGAATTGCAGAACCGTAGTTTGTGTCAACTTAACAGTTAGCTTAGATCAAAGCAGGAACCTGGAGAGTTCAAGGAAAAAAATGTGTTTTTAACACAAAAACACCCCTTGTGGTGGCACATGCTTGTAATCCCAGCACTTGGGAGGAGGTGGAGGCAGGGTCATTGCAAATTCAAGGTGAGCTCCAGGCCAGCCTGACTGCATAACAAGACCCTTTCTCAGGGAAGCGTTTATTTCACTGAGGCATCTCCCTGGCCCTCAAGACCCTGTCTCAAAAGACAAGAAATAAAGCAAAAACATGTGGAAAATAAGATTTAGCTATTAGCCTTATTCTTGTAATTTTATTGAAACAATAGTAATTTTTATATTAATGGAATACTTTTCCCCGTGAATAACTCTGATTTATAACTCATTGGGGCAAGCCATATAGCTCAGTGAATTAAAGCACCTGCTTACACATATGCAGGGGCTGGGGTTGGATCCCTGACATGCCTTGCTGGCCCTGCCCCCCGGGGCATGCTGAGATGGCCATCTAGACTGGGCATGGTGGCACATTCCTGTAATCCCAGCATTTGAGAGGCTCACAACAGGAGAATCACTGAGTCCAATATGTGTATTGAGACCCTGTAGACTCTAAACACATTAAAAAAAAAAAAAAAAAAAAAAAAGAGAAACTCTTCAAATACTCATATTTTAGGAAAGCCATACGTGTAGATTACCAAGAGTTCAAGAACTAGGTAATAGCTGTTAGGAGGTTACTATAAATTTACAGAAGACTTTTCTTGCCAAAGAATATAGCAAGGTTTTAAATTTTTTTATGGGCCTGTAGTCATTTGGTATGAATTGAACATGAGTTGATATTTCACACATACTGAGTACAAAATTTAGTAACAAAAACAATATGCAAAGAATAGAAATAGGCAAGTCATAGACACCTAAATTTCAGTGATCAGTAAATGTATAAAATGTTTACTCTCACTAGCTATCAGGAATGTATGCTAAAAGAATAGATTTAATTTTTGTTTGTTGGCAAAAATCAGAAGAGATACAGGCATATAGTGCTAGGGATTTGGGGAAATGGGCACCTTCACATATTGATAGTATGAATATAATTTACTATGCCTTTAAAAATATTCTGTGAAAATGCTGTTTTAAAAATGAAAAGTATCCATACTGCACATACCTCATGACTCCCTTGGCAATCTATTCATACAGCATTCTTTTTTTAGAGCAAGAAAACAATAAAATATAGTAATTGCCCACCTATAAGGAAATGATTGAGTAAATTGCAGTAACTGGCAAACTAGTTGTACTGGCAAAAGACTAAAGTGACTTAAATGTTTATCAGAGGAGTAACTGAAAAATTTCAAATATATATGAATATTAAATGTATATTAAATATTAACTATATGAATATGTTTATATGAAATTATAAGGGGTTGGTTCATATTACATTAAAGAAGCTGACAGATTTGTAAATCTACAGAGTGAAACAGTACAAGATCAGGTTGGGTGAGATAGCTCATTGGTGGACTAAGCACCTGCTTAGACAAGTGCAAGGACTAGGGTAGGTCCCTATGTTGGGTTTCCCTGAGCCAGCCACCAAGATTGGATGTAGTGGTATGTGCCTGTAATCCCAGCACTGGGGAGCTAAAAGCAGGATCAGTATGAGTTTGACCTATTTAGTGAGACCCAGAAATGATACTGGCTCCTGGACTTCAGGAGGGGTCACAAGGGGGTGGCCCCATGGCTCTTCAATCCCTTCCTAATTATGGACATGTAAAGCACAGGAATTGCTCAGTTTTATGGCCACCTATCAGGTGTTTCTATGGAGAACTGGCTTCTAACCCGGTTAGAAGCATATAGTCAAAGGAAATTGGATCTTAAAGGAAAAGAAACTAGTTTATGTTTAAATTCCTCAAAACTAAGGGGTTTTGTGGGGAGTAGCTGCAATCCCTTAGAAGAGATTTCGCTTCATCCCATATTGCTTGAAATTCATTCTTGGTCCCAAGTCCTAGTTCACTGTCTATTCTTTAATTATCATTATGGTTGGTCACCCAACTCATCAGACCCTTCTCTAGCTAGCTGCCTTACTCATAAGCAAAGGAAGCTGTTTTCTACAGGAGGATAAGTCATGCATATTTTATTTTAAATTATTTTATTGAGAAACAAATAGCAATGAGACAGTTTCAAAACCAATTAGTAGGACAGTTTCAGTAGTTAATACATTGCATACTGTTGTCTTAGTGGTTATTTAACATGCAGTCATGCATGTTTTAAATGTGTCTGTAGTGAGAGAAAAAACAAGACTAGGGATCGAAGCTAAATTTTTTTTTAGAAACTAAATTCTGAATTATTTTGGAACTATTTTAATTTACATAATAAATTTGAAAGAGTAATCCCTAAAAATGAAAACGAAGCAAATGAACTGAACTATATAATGAGTTGGTAGCATGATCACTGACAGGGACTTATTTCACGTTACTTTAAAACAGTGGACTGTTCAGCAGTAGAGACAAGGAGAAGGACAAGAAGGAGAAGGAGGGGAGCGAGGGGAAGGGGAGGGATGAGGAGAGGAGGAGGATGAGGAGGAGGACAAGGAAAAAAAGAAGTCCTCCATTATCAGCTCCTACATCAGTTTGTGGTGTAGGATCACAGCACTGCCTCACAGGACCTATGTATAGAAATTGTCAGGATTTTCTCAAGATTTGGACAGTGTTAAAGGTCACAGGTGCCAAGAAGAGCTTGCTAACATGGCTTTCCTCACAGTAGCTCAGTGTGTTCTTCACTCCCAGTTGTTTTCACTGATCACAGTATTGGTGGTCCTTTTGTTCTGAGACCGTGTATGTGGATTGTAAATTAAAGCAAAGAAGAAAGTGTCTGGATGTGTCTAGTAGATGCTGCAGCACACACCTGTCACAACTTAAGCCATCAGTTCCTCAGCTGCCAGCTGTGGACCATCAGCTGATTTACTCTCTGAAAACTGCCATCAGCAGTTCATCCAAAGTGAACTCTTTTTCCAAGGACTCTATCTCCAAACTGTAAAACTCCACCCACCTTGCCTAAGGAAGGACATCTCTTAAGAATACATCCTAGCTCCAATGCTACCCATAGTATTAGTTGGAGCCATACTTCTGACTGCATTGCAGTGTAATTCTTTTCTTTCTTTTTTTAAAAAATAATTTTATTGAGAAACAAATAGCAGTGAGACAGTTTTAATAATACATTGCATATTGTTGTCTTAGTGGTTATTGCTTGTACAAGACACAGACATGATATCCTGTCTACAGACAGCATTAGAACAAATCTTTGTATTCATTGAATTAAGAGAAGGTAGCTGTATATCTATCCTAACTATTTTGACTATACAGGTACAAAATGGTCTTCATTTATAAAAACCCTTTTTGTCTAGTTTTGTCAGAGAAGGGTATTCCATTGTCATTTAAATATTGTGGGTGTGTGAATTCAGTAAAATATTCCAATATAGTCCAGGTCCTGTAGTCCATAATAGTAGTGGGTTTTCAGTAAACTGGCAATGGCAGAAGTTGTTGACTTGAGCCTTTTGCAGCTCAGCATATTAGTATGGCTTTACTACTTCATTTTCATACTTTTCTGCTGGATGGTTAAGACCAAGATAAAGCAAGACCTATATAACAAATGTAGCCTTTCTATCTGATAAAGTCAGTCACATCCCCTCAGGATTTAGTCTGAAACCCTGTACTGCAGTTGTAGATCCTTTATCAGTGTCAGCCATGTGGATGAGTCATGGCCATTGCTTGAATAATTTGCTTTCTCTGAAAGCCTGAGAGGTTATTTTCTCTCCCTGTGACTCTCCCTAGGCACAACTTTACATCATCAATCACTTTCCTCTGTGGCCCCATAATCTCCTTGATCAGAAAATTTGGGGCACAACTGAGTTGCATGATGTTACAGTTCAGGTTCTCCTATCTCCTGAGTCTTCACTGACCTTAAAAGGCTAGGGACAAAATTTTGGCTGTCCTGGCAGCCCTTCTTTTTCTGCAATGTTTGGTCTGCAAATTTAGGTTGTTAGCCCTCCAGAAGAGAAGCTTGCCTACAATGCAGGCAATTGAGCTTAACCTAACTATCTGTCTGAATATCAAACATCTTAGGTATAACATGGCACAGGTATTTTCCTTCAAGTATTGATAAGTTAAAGTTAAGTCCCTATAGAATATGAAGAATAAAAATTTTTAAAATTAAAATATATTTTTAAAAATAGGAATAAACACATTTTTACGCAGAAGTTTGGGAATCTATAATACAGCATTGTAGCAGAACAGTCCTGTAACACTTTTTTTCTTGTCTTGTTTTCATTTATTGCCCTTGTTTTAAACAAACATTTACTTGAAAGACAGTATTACAGTAATTGACATGACCTTAGAAGCAGTACATATTTAGAAGACCAGAATGACAGACATTCCAAGCATGACCATACTATTACACGTTGCTACCTTCAGTGCAGTTGCTTAGTTCACAAGTATCAGGATATATAGTTAGTCAGGATGCGAATCCCACCAGTTAAATAACTAGTGTCAAAAATCTGCTGAAGATCTTAGGATTATTGCTTTAACCATCTTGTACATATAAATGTATGGCTTTGCCCCTGTCATGTTTCCTAGTTTTTTTCCTTGCCCTCTTTTCATTGCCTGATTCTCAAGCTCTTTCCTTCAAATTGTGCTGTTCCTTTCTTTTTTATTTCTTCTTTTGAGTTCTTATACTAGGGAGACTATATGATATTTACACATGTGGGTCAGATCTCTTTTTACTTATGAGTATATCTTCAAGTGGTATGCACGTAAATATGAAGGCTTTGAGTTTATCATTCTTTCTAGCTGAGTAATGTTCCATTTTATAAAAATACCACATGTATTTTGTCCATTCTTCAGGTGACAGGCATCTTGGTTGCTTCCAGGATTTGGCTATCACAAATTGTGCTGCTATAAACACATATATCATTATGAAATGACGTTTTCAGTTCTTCTGGGAAAATTCCCAGTAGAGGGATAGCTGGTTTGAATGAGATTTCCAGTCCTAGTTTTTTAACGAGTCTCCACACTGATTACTAGTCTACATTCCCATCAGCAGTAGAGAAGGGTTCCTTTTTCCCCACAGCCTCGCCAACATTTGTTTTTGGTTGGTTTCTTTATGATAGGCATTCTTTCTGGGGTGAGATGTTATCTCATTGTTGTTTTAATTTGCATTTCTCGGATAGATAGTGATATGGAGCATTTTTTCATGTATTTATTTACTTTAATTTTGTCCTCTGCAAGGTGTGTGTTCATTTTGGATGCCCGTTTCTCAATTCAGTCTATAAATTTTGGGGCCCTAAAGTTTTTTTTTATTTCTTTATAAATTCTAGAGAGCAGACCTTTATCTGAGTGCTTATTAGTAAAAGTTATTTTTGCAATTTTAGGCTGTCTTTTCACTTTGTTGATAATTTCTTTGGATGTGTAAAAGCTTCTCAATAAGAGGATGTTCCAGTTGTTAATTCTTTGAATTGTTACCCTTGTGATTTGATTTTTGTTCCTGAACTCTTTGCCTACACCTATGTCTTCAAGAGTTCCTCATACTTTCTCTTCCAGGAGATTTAGTGTTTCTGGTTTTTTGTTTGTTTGTTTGTTTGTTTGTTTGTTTCTTTCTTTCTTTCTTTCTTTCTTTCTTTCTTTCTTTCTTTCTTTCTTTCTTTCTTTCTTTTTGAGGCAGGGTCTCACTATGCAGTTCAGGCTGGCCTTAAGCTCATTTTGTAGTTCAGGCTAGTCTCGAACTCACAACAGTCCTCCTGCCTCAGCCTCCTGAGTGCTGGGATTACAGGCATGTGCCACCATGTCCGGCTAATGTTTCTGTTTTAATGTTTAGATCTTTAATCCATTTTGAGTTTAGCTTACCGCATGGTGATAGACCTGGATCAAGTTTTAGTTTTCAGCATGTAGAAAGCTAGTTTTTTCCAGCACCATTTGTTAAAGGGGCTTTCTTCCAGTAAGCGTGTTTGGCCCCTTTGTCAAAGATAAAGAGGCTGAGTGTGTTTGTTGAGGCTTCTGTATCTTCTAATATATTCTATTGATCCTCAGGTCTGTTTAGTTGCCCATACCATGCTGATTTTATTACAGTAGCCTTGTAGTATAATTTCAAGTCAAGAATTGTAGTGCCTCCTGCCTTGTCTTTCTTGGCCAGGATTGCCTTTGCTATTCTAGGTCTTCTCTGGTTCCAAATAAATTTTAGGAATGATTTCTCTAGGTCTGGGAGGTATGTTGGTGGCAGTTTGATAGGGATTGCATTAAATCTGGTAAATTTTGGTAGTGTGGCTATCTTTACAAAACTACCCATAAATAAAAGCCCAACTCCTGATGGATCACAGCTGAATTCTACAAGAAATTTATGGAAGATATAATCCCTGTACTCCTCAAGCTCTTCAATGAAAGTGGAAAGGAAGCAGTCCTCCCACAATCATTCCTGGAGGCAAGTATTATACTGATACCAAAACCAGGGAAAGATCCAACTAAAAAAGAGAACAGGTACATCTACCTTATGGACATCAATGCAAAAATCCTCAATAAAATTCTAGCAAATAGAATACAGCAAATTGTCAAGAAGATCATACACAATGACTATGTAGGATTCATTCTAGGAATGCAAGGATGGTTCAGTATTCCAAATTTATAAATGTAATACACTATATAAATAGAGTGAAAACTAAAAACCACATGATCATCTCAGTTGATGCAGAAAAGGCTTTTGACAAAGTCCAACATTCATTCATATTCAGAGTCCTACAGGAAATTGGAATAGAAGGCCTCTACTTCAATCTAATGAATGCCATCTATAACAGCCCAATGGCTATCATAATTCTAAATGGGGAAAAACTGTAACTTTTTACTCAGATTTGGTACAGGGGAAGGATGTCCTCTATCACCCCTCCTATTCAATATAGCTCTGGAATCATTACAGACTTTAGAAAAGAGAGAGAAATAAATGGAATAAGAATAGGTAAAGAAGAAGTAAAATTATTTGCAGATGACATAATACTTTACTTGGAAGACTCAAAAAACTCCACTAAGAAGCTACTAGCATTAATACACAAATTCAGCAGTGTAGCAGGATACAAAGTCAAGTCCCTAACATCCTCTACACAGATGACAAACACACTGAGAAGGAAATTATAGAAACAATACCTTTTACAATTGCACTGAGGAAAATTAAATACCTTGGAATTAATCTCACTAAAGAAGTCAAAGATCTTTTGAAAGAAAATTGCTGTACTCTGAAAAAAGATTGTAGAGGATTTCAGAAAATGAAAAGATATTCCATGGTCCTTGACAGGAAGAACCAATATAGTGTAATACTTTTCTGTGCCTTATCCTAGGACAGGAGGTTTGGATATGGCAGAAGTATCTGGTGGAATAGATATGGTATATAATACAATTACAAAATCCCAGGACACATGGACAAAACAGCTCCCAAACTACTGGACTCCTCAGGTGCCCTAAAGCAAATTTTCGATGGCCCAGACCTGACATTAGCTTAAGGTGTAGGCTCCAAGCACTGCCTCTCAGGACCCACATTTAGAAATTCTTAGAGTTTTCTCAAATTTTGGACAGTGTAAAATGACACAGATGCTGAGAACAGCTTACTATCCTGGCTTTCCTCACAAAACTCACTCTGCAGAGCCAATTTCCCCCTCATGCTTCACTTTTACTTTTTCAAGTATATTTTGCTACTGCTTTTTGTTCATTTCACTCAGATCTTTGCTCTAGATGAAAAGAACCTGGAATCCAACTGAAAGAGGCAAGGTGAACAATCCAGAACCCAGTAATGTTTAAGTGATGAGCCACTTTTAGAACGAGTCAATCACGTTTTGACATAGTCATTGGTACAGGGTCTCATTATTGTCTTATTCTCACCCAGTTTACAGGCCCTGAACTAACCAACTAGCAAAATATTCAGGTCTTAGGAAAGTCTGCAGCACCACAGCAAGTTGATTTTTCTTATTGTTTCTTAAAAACAATGCACTTAGGTTACTAAACCCAAGCAGATGGAAAATACCCAATAGTTTGATTACTGGGCACAGTTTTCAGATTACCAAGGGGACCAAACATCATGCTCTCGCTCCCATTGCAGAGGAGAGGACATCTGGAGTCTAAATAATAAATGGGTCCTGGCCAACATGTAGTTTATAATGTGTTAATTGAATCCTTGTTCTACCTTGTCATTTTCCCCATCCTTGAATATGTCTAATTGGTATGGACACAGTGCTTCAAAAATTACTATAGTGATCTGTAAGATGAGATACTGTAGAAAAAAAACACTAATTGGAAGTTTTGAAACTGCTTCCACTCTTAGTCATAGTACAAATGCAATTTGGAAGAAGGGTACAGATTAAAGACCTAAGGATTCAGAAATAGTGGTCTCCATTATGTCTCTATTTAGTTGCCATGAGGAGCTAAGAACTCTCCCACTACTTGCAGGGAGGCTCTAACAGCAGATTTAGCCAAGCCTTCAGAACCTTTACTCTGAAGCTTCTCTGTCCCTACCAGCTTTGTCATGTTCCCCAGAGCAAACAGTATAGACTGTCCAACTGCTAAAATAGACCTCTCCTACATGGAAAACCAATTCAAGATCTCCAAGCTGCCAGTGCCACCCTTGGGACCCACAACCTGCTGGTATACCTGTCTGAATCTAAAAATTACTGTCTTCTGCCTTCAATTGGCTCCTGTCAGTCAGCTCCTTTTCACCTTTAAATGGAAAGACCCCAGTTTTGAACTCAAAAGGCATCTGACCTAGACTTAACCTCCTCAAGTTTCAAAACTTGTTTTCTCTTTTAAAAATCACTTATAATCATAAGTTATGACACTCAAGCTGCCTGCTGGGAAAACACAAGAGCTCTGCTACAATATCTGGCAGGAACTGGTTATGAGAAAAATTTCCATAATTTTTTAAATTAAATTTTATCTTATTTTGAAAAGTAACAACAAAAGCAAGAACAAAAAATCAGAAACAAAGACAGAAACAGGTTAACATATAACAATACATATGTTACAGATTTTCCAAACAAGAATAGCTGACTAGCAATGGTTGATATTTATTTTTATTGTCAAATCTGTTGCTCAGACTAATAAATATAATTATGTAAGATTGGACATATGATTGCATATTACTGCTTGCTTTGAAGAAACCTTAAAT
Organism: Ctenomys sociabilis; assembly: GCA_004027165.1. Classification (NCBI taxonomy): domain Eukaryota; kingdom Metazoa; phylum Chordata; class Mammalia; order Rodentia; family Ctenomyidae; genus Ctenomys; species Ctenomys sociabilis. Next base: position 11,462 of record PVKA01031347.1, on the reverse strand, counting down.
TTTTGTTCTTGTCTTTTTTTTTAACCTTTAAAAATTATTTTTTTTTCTGTATTTTAGCGAAGGGTCTACAGGGTGTTCAGGGTCTCACTACTAGATCAGACTCATAGTGATTCTCCTATTTATAGCCTCCCAAGTGCTGGGATTACAGGCGTGTGCCACCACACCCAGTCTCAGTGTACCCTTGGTGCAGGTCTGGCATAGCAGGCCTAGAGATTGAATCCCCAGCCCCTGCACCTGCTTGCAGGTGCTTTAATTTGCTGAGCTATTTGGGCCAGCCCAAAAAAGTTTATTTTAAAGAGAATATATTGATAATTGATATGGCATTATAAGCAATACACATTTAGAAAACCAGGATGACGGGTATTCAGTATGGTTTTTTGTATTACACATTGCTGTCCTCACTGGCCATTTAAGAAATGTAATTAAAACAACATTGAGATACTGTCTCACCCCAGAAAGAATGGCTGCCATAAAGAAATCAACTAATAACAAATGCTAGAGAGGTTTCAGGGAGAAAGGAACCCTTCTCCACTGATGGTGGGAATGTAGACTGGTACGACCACTATGGAAATCAGTGCGGAGATTCCTCAAAAAACCAGGACTGGAAATCCATAAATTTCTTGAAACTGTTGGCTTCTGTAGAATCTTGGCCCTTGAGTTCACAAAGCAATGATGCTTACTCACACTGCCAGCTTCTGGGGGTGGCCAGTGGCTGACCTGTACAAAAACTTTGAGCCAGGTGCAAACATCTGCCTTCCCCTTTGCTTCCATCATCTTAGAGCTGCTGTCTTTCTGATAAAAACAGCTGACAAGCTCACCTTAGATTGAGACCTGTCAAGGTGCCACATGCTATTCTGAGATGAACCATTCTCAAAACACAGACCTCCTGACAGATGGCGAATACATCCCATTTATGCACAGAAGTTCCACTCTTAGCAATGGAGTCCTAACTATCAGACAATTCAAGAAGAGCACCAAAAACAGTAGAGCTAGGAATTTCTACCTTAAATCCACATGAAGTCCAGAAAATTCCTTCTTTTGGTTCCATTTGAAGTGAAAAAAAAAAAATTAAATGCTACTTAATTAGTTAAATGTGTCATCAAGGTCAAAAATAATTAAACTTGCCCTGTTTCCTCTCTCCTGCCTATACACAAAATGTTCAGTTCTCTTGAGCAAATGATAAAACAATATCAACTCTGTGGACTCTAGGTAAACTTAAAACACGGTAACTTAATATACAGGTTTTCTTCTCCAAGTGCAAAATATGTTACAGATAGTTTCATAGTATGTATTTAAACACAGAATTTTATACAATATAGTATAGTCTGAGACTTCTGCTCATAAGTTATCCACTTATAAAGATTGACCAGTTGGAGTAACCAGTGCTTTCTTACCCCAAGGTAATACAATTGAACTTTACAAGTTTTTTCAGAGCAAAAGAAAGTTTGTCTAGCATATAATCACACACACACACACACACACACACACACACAAAATAAGTGTTTAAGGTTGTTTTTTTTTTTTTTTTTTTTTGAACGAGGGATTGAACTCAGGCACTTGCACTTGCTAGGGAAGCACTTATTCCACTTAGCCATCTCCCCTGCCCCTAAGTGTTTAAGTTTAGATGGAAACATTTCTTAAATATAGATGTTTGCCTACAAACTTATAAATTACTCTGTAGTTTGGTTTCTACTTCACATGCCTTGTATATAATATTTTAAAAAATAACTTGTAGAACAGTTCATTTTATTTCTTTGTACAAAATCTATTTACCCTGTAACACTTTAGGCAAGGATCTTGACTACTGTAAAACCACATTACGGTAAGTTCTTTAATTATCTAAGATAGGGGCTGAAAATATAGCTCAGCAGATTAAAGCACCTGCTTAGGCAGACGCAGGGACCAGGGTTCAATCCCTGGCCCTGACATGCCAGCCCCACCCCCGGGACACACTGAGATGGTGGTTGAGACAGGGCGTGGTGTCATGCACTGTAATTTCAGCACTTGGGAAACTATAAACAGGAGGATCACTACGAGTTCTATATATGCAGTGAGACCCTGTAGACCTTGTCCTAAAATACAAAAAGTAAAATAAAATAATCTAAGAATAGTGAACAAGCCAGTGTACATTCCCAGTTGTCTGGGGCAGTTACACTGCACTGGGGAAGTTGTGTACAGAGGCCAGGCTCTGTTGGTGTAGAACTCAAGGTTTGGAGTTCTAGTGCTGTTTTTGTTGTCTCTATTTTTCATGTATAAAATAAAGACTAACAATAACATCTCGTGTATTTTGAGTAAAGATTAAAATTTCTTAAGTCCAGTAGGCCCAATATGCTGGGATCACCATGGACAGAGCTATTTTGTCCAAAACTCTCCTGCAGATATGATCTGCACAACACACCGCTTCCTGCTACTGTTTGGAAATCTGCCACCAGTGACCAAAAATATTTGGTTCAGAGGCCTTAGCCCCTCTGAGCCCCTGCTTGCACCAAATGTTCTGCAAGCCCAAGCTGTTGCCCTGGAACCCATACCCCTGCAGCCAGCTCAGGCTTCAGCACCTGTGTCATTGGTCTTGACTTCTCATTCCCTATTGAGAAGACAATAAAAATCTATGGGGTCCTTTATAAATCACCCCTAGAGCTAGCCTTGATCACTGGCAGCAACAACAGGCCTGTGTTTGTAGCAGAAGTAACTCAAAACCTAGTCTGAGTAAAAGCTACATGCAGCTTATAGACCATTAACTCTAAAGAAGTATAAAAATCACCCTGTAGTTAAAAGACCGTTTACATCTGTAGACATTCTTCCACATACATACAACCCAGATACATATTAACTAACTATAATTTTAATAAATTCAGCACTAGGTCTCCTGAAAAATCTACCTGGACAGCTTGTCTGAAGCTCACCCTACAGAGACAATGCACTTTGCACCCTGCTCTGGGTGCTCTCGATGCTGACTAGTCCATAAGTGTCTGAAGTGTGTGAACATCATTCTCTCTTCCTAAAAACAGTGAACAAAAAAACTCTGCAATAAAATAATTTTGGGGAACTTGGCTAGAGCTCACCCTAGAATCACTGACTTCTTCTAGTTGGGCCTTGTCAGAAGATCACATGTAACATGCCCAGCGAAGATCTGCAAGGGAAACTTAAAAGGGGAGAAACATAAAAACATTCCCCAGCCAGTGTATGTCAGTTTCTTAGTTGTCCAGGTAGCAGTTCCTGTTTCAGTTCTGGCTGCTCCTATCTCTTAGAAATGGCTGATCGCTGTGATACATAGCTGGTCACTTTGGTGCACACTGTATTAACTAATCCCCAGTTGACATATTCTGCCTCTGTACTTGCTACCTGCTTTTCTTACGTAAGTACTAGACCACCAGAGATTGGGGCCTCATATCCTGGGAATGCTCCCTCAGTGTCCCTTGACAAATAAACCTGCTTCTAAATGCTGGGTATCACTTCCAGTGTTTCTGTTTGCTGCCACAAAAAGCAAAACTTGAAACTATACTAGAAATACTATGAAATCAAAAAGAAAGAAAAGTGAACACCAAACCTACCATCTGAGGTCTTTAACTGGCAACATTTGTTCAGATCTAAGAATGTAGATAGCCCAGGAGAGAAAGAGGCAGTGTCTCTACAGAGAGTTCCCTAACTACAGAACCATAAAGAAGTGGGGATGAAGGAAAGCTCTGCTGATTCCCCTGCCCCTGCATTTTTTGCGCCACCACGCCCGGCTCCTTACCTCAATTTCAAGTCATGTGAATTTGGAGACTTGGTACTTAATTTTAAAAAAAATAATTTATTTATTTGGTACAGGGTCTCACTATGCAGCTTTGACTCATAGTGTTCCTCCTGTCTCATCCTCCCCAACACTGAAATTATAGGCATGCACCACCACACCTGATTTTGGGGCAGGCACAGCACCTAGGGCTAGGCCAGCACTTTACGTGGTACCACTTTACGTGATTAAAACTTGGGTCCTTCCAGTTGCCAGGCTATGACCACTGAACCATCTCCCCAGCCCAAGACTTGCCTCCTCAGATGCCAGCAAAAAAAGCCTGAAACTTAAAGCTTTGGAGATCACATTATCTCTTAAAAGCCAACAACTGCTGCCCTCACTCACTGTGCACTGATCTTCATGCCATTTCTTTACTTTTGCCCCAGTTGACAGCAAGTGATGACTATTAAGAATGACATGCTACATAGAAAAGATAGGTATTACCACAAATGCCTATGGGAGGACAAAAAGTGAAGTGCACTGGGAGACATGTAGAAAGAACTAAGAAAAAATTATGTATAGTTTTAAAGAAATGTTAGGATGAGTTCTTCAAAAAGAGAACTCAAAGACAGCAATATTTAAAGAATATAAGAGAAAGGGACAACATGTCTTGCAGAACTCTAAAGAGAAATAAGAAATATAATTGTACTTTAGTAAGAAAACAGGAAGAAGAAGATGGAGGAAACAAGGGAAGTCAAAAGATCTAAGTGAAAAGCATCATTAAAACTCTGGGTTTGGGAAAAATATCAACATCATTGGTCATTCAAGAAATGCAAATTAGAACAACACTGAGATTCTATCGCACCCCAGAAAGAATGGCTGTCATCAAGAAGTCAATCAGTAACACACGCTGGCGGGGCTCTGGGGAAAAGGAGCTCTTGTCCACTGTTGCTGGGAGTGTAGGCTGGTGCAGCCACTGTGATGCCAGTGTGGAGATTCCTCGCAAAACTAGGACTGGAAGTCCAATTTGACCCAATGTATTCTGAATATCTTACCAGAATAATTACAAATATTATATCACAGAGATATATTTGAGCCCATGTTTATAGCAGCACAATTTGTAATAGCTAAATCTTGAAAACAACCCAAATGCTCATCAATCAAGGAATGAACAAAAAAGATGTTCTTTTTTATACCATGGAGCTATAAAGAAGTATAAACTTGAGACTTGTAAGGGCCAATGGATGCAACTCAGACCATACTCATAAGTGAAATAAATCAGACTGTCATATGTAAGCATGTTTTCTCTGGCCTGAAAAAGTAAATAAGGCCTAAAATGTATAACACATATTATGAAATGGGAAGAAATTGCTAAAAAGAAAAGATGAACTAAGATGAGGGAAAGGGCGAAGGACAGAAGGGGAATAGGGAAAATGCAAGTTAGTTATACTATTTGTCCCTGTTCATTGGAAAGAAAGATTTGTGCTAATATTGATTGGAGACAATAATAATGTCCATATCTTGTACTCTTGATAACTCCTTTTTAGACAGTGATATTCAGTGTATTAGCTATTGTTAGTCTCCTATTATTTTGTTATGGAATTTTGTTTTACCTTCTTTCCATAATACAGAAAAGATTTTAAAAATCAAGAAAATAAAAATTGACTCTAAAGTGTATGATAGCTTTGGAAGCTGGGTAAAGGAATTGCAGCAATCACATAATTAACATGTTTAAAGTAGAAAACTGAATAAATGCAATCTAAGTTTTATTTATTTATTTATTTTTGGTTTTTTGGTGGAACTGGGGATTGAACTCAGACCCTTGCACTTGCTAGGGAAGCACTTATTCTACTGAGCTATCTCCTTGCCCCTCTAAATTATGTTTAAAGAAGTTACTTTTTAAAACTTTGTGAATATAAACAAAAATAAGAATCTGTTGATTGAAAGGACACACTAAATGTTAGAAAAATATAAACGTTCATATACAGAAAATAATCTCAACATATGACCTGATGAAGTTACTAATTTTCCAAACAAAATTGATGGGAAAAGTGAGTTACATGAAATGGAGAATTCAAGTTGTTGGTTTCAGTGCCTACGAAATACGTGACAATGCATTAGCATTGGAGACATCATGTATGTCCTAATTAACTCTGGACACAGCTGGATCCATGAAAAAACTATTAGATAGATTGATAGAGGTAGGTAGATAGATAGATAGATAGATAGATAGATAGATAGATAGATAGTAGATAGATAGATAGATACATACATACATACATACATACATACATACATACATACATAGTAGATAGTAGGTAGATAGATAGTAGATGATAGTGAACATACACACATGCTTACCTTTGTCAAAAGAAGTGCCGTGTCTTAGATGTTGGATTTTAAATACCAATTCCTGGAGAAATGTCTGATTCTAGGGCTGGAGTGGGGATGTACAAGATGAACTTGAACTTTTCCCCCTCAAGTACATGCATTCTATGATGTAATCCCCAGCCTTCCTTATATGTTGTTTGGAGACAGACTCTTACATTGGGCCTCGAACAGCTTTTAGTAATGGAAAGCAAGAAGTGCTCAAAAAAACAATAAACACCCCCCCAAAGAAATGATCAATATCAAACCAACTGAAAGAGCTCCCAGTGGCAGAAGCTGAAACAGGTTGAACAATACTAATAATATAACATTATATCATACAAATGCAAAGCACACAATAAATACTCATGAGTCCATACCGGCACAAATAAATAATATGAGTAAATACAAATAGGCAAATCTGCATGAAAGAATTCCAAGTAGTTTATGTAGACCTCCATAGATGATGCATTATTTTCCAATCCCTGTGTGAAGGCTGTACCCAGTGTCTCAATTTCTTTTCTTTTGCCACTGGGACAAAATACCTGACATCCAAAATTAAGGAAGGAAATGTTTTCTTAGCTCACCATTAGTGAGGTATCAGCTGGCTCCAAGGCAGAGTTTCACATAGCAGAGGGCAACACTTCATGGAGGCAGAAAACAGCAAAGAATGAAGGAAGAGCAGCAGCTGTGGCAGCTTGCAAGCCTCTCCCCCTCCTGTTGTATTCAGGCTATCCACCCCATGGTGGGTGTATCAGTCACACCTGTCATCCCAGTATTGGATCATGAATTAATCACAAACTCTAGAAGTTGCTCCGTGACTGCATGAGGCTTCTGAGGGACAACTAGGTATAAACCTTAGCACCCAGTAGCTTCTGTCTGAAGAATACACACAGGAAGGAACACAAGAGAGTAGGGAAACCTGCCTCAGCAGTAATCAAGATTAAGTGTCAGAGATGAGCCATGTGGGTTGCCTGTGTCCTTGGTACAATATAATAAGACAGGTTTTTTATCTTTGTATTCTTCCCAAAAACCCCCAAGTCAAATCTAATGATTAGAAAGGTATCAAGTACTGAAATTGAGGCCAGTTTGCAAAGGACCTGAACTACACTCCTCAGAACTGTCAAGGCCATCAAAGAAGGGACATCTGAGGAACTGTCACAGCCTTCAAGAACCTAAGGAGCCATGATGGTTCAATGTGCCATGGTATATGGATGTGATCCTGGTCTGAAAAAGAAAATCAGGTAAACAGTGAAGCATTTCAGATACAGTGTGGGCTTTGGCTAAAGCACCCATAGTGATTCAGGCAAGATATTAGCAATAGGGGAAACTTAGTACTGGGAATAAGGGAATTATTTCTATATATCTAAAAGTATTTTAACATTTAATGGTATTTAAGAATCAAACTTTTAAAAGCTGGAGGAATATTTGGTACAGATGTCTTACCTTTCTTCTTTCTTTCTTTCTTTCTCTCTTCCTTTCTATACATCTATGCCTCCATTTTTCCTGTAGATATTTTGTCTGTATCTACATAGAGAAATGAAAGCCTGTCATACTCTCTACCATATTTTAAGGAAATTGGATCTGAATAGTAGATTCTGTGATGATCTTGTGAACTGCTTGAATTACTTTTAGAAATAATGGTATTTGTATCAGAGTATTAAATCATTATGTTTTTAATGACAGAGCTAGAGAGAGATATATGTTAATCATCAAGGACTTTTTATTATTAATAATAGTCTATTTATAGGAAGAGCCAACATACTGTTTCATTTTATAAAGATATGCAGGATATGATCCAAGAAAGAGTTTGCTGAATGACCATAATCCATCAGTACATTTTAATGTAGTTAGTTATATAATCAAAAATAAAAAGCAGAGCAACATATTCCTGATTCTTTCCTTTGGGAACATACACACAGAATGCCTGCATTGTGTGATTTTACTGCTAAGCATAACACATCTTTTACAGCAGGCACCACTCCCAGGAAGAGGGGTGGCTGCTTAATTGCTTCCATCTCAAAACAGTGGAGTTAAGAAGTAAACATATGTAGAAGTGAAGAGTCACTAAGCTCCTGGGGAGCTCTGCCTAGTGGGAGAAGTGGGTCTGAACTAATTCATGTATTTGTTATTTTGAGTTAATATAATTGCAGTAAGGGGCTGTTGTATTAGACTTTTGTCACTGTGACAAAATATCTGAGAGAAAACTTAGAGAAGGAACAGGTTCTTTTGACTCATGGTTTTAGAAGTTTCCATCCACGGTGGCTGGACACCTCTGCGGTAGCCCTATGGGGGTCAGAACACCATGGCAAGTAGTTTTCAACAAAGCAAAAACAGAAGTGCTCAACCCATGGCAGTCAAGCAGCAAAGGGAAAGAGAGAGAAGAGTTAAGGACAAAGTAGACCCTTTATGAGCACACGGCATTGCTCTACTTCCTCCTAAGGTTTGCACCACCTCTGGGTACTCCATTTGGCCATGAATCACTTAATGGACTGATCTCTTTATGGTATCAGGGAACTATGAAGCTACTGCATTCCAAAGTTCCCACCTCTGGACAGTGCTGCACTGGGGACCAAGCTTTTATTAGGCCCGTGAGCTTTTGGGAAATATTTATATTTCAAACCATAACATTTGCTGAGGAATAAATGAAATGAAGACAAAATTCAACAATTGAGTCTACTTTTTATCCCTCTCCATGGGTGGAAGACCAGAATATATTGCCCTAGAATACAAAGGATTGTTGCGCTGAAGGCCATCAAGAAGCAAATACCAGAATTGGTGGTATACACCCGTGAGCCCAGTTCTTGGGAGGTAGAGTAGGAGAATTGCTTCAAGTTTGAGATTCATTTAGGCTGTACAGTGAGTTCAAGGCCAGTCTACACTGTGAAGCAAGACTCGCAACAAAACAAAAACAAAGAAAAGAATCAAGTAAAGGGAAACACCCTGTCTTTTTCCTACTTGTTTAAAATCAGGGCACGGATTTACAAAGTCATGGATGGGGTTTCCAACTTCCCTTTGTACTAGGGAGAACAAAAGTTAACCACTGAAGACCACTTCAGACACTTGGCCTTCAGGTGTTGACAGAAATATCTGTATCAATAAGTTTTACTGACTGGCTCTTGGGGTCAGCGAGGTGGCTCAGCAGACTAAATGCCTGCTTGGGCAAATGCAGAATGACCAGGATTTGATCCCCAGAACAGCATGCCACAACCCTGGTACTCTGAGCTGGCCACTGAAACTGGGCACTGGGGAGGCTGAAAACAAGAGGATCACTATAAGTCTGAGCTGCATAGTGAGACTGTTACAGTTTGTGTATAGGTGTCCCCTCAAAGCCTCCTGCAGTCTTGGGGCAGCTTCTGCAGTTTGTGATTGATTACTATGTGTGTGGATGCTGCACCTGTCCTGGGGCTGGTAATTTGCATTACACTGTAAAGTGGGAAGAGAAGCCGGCTGCTTGGGCTACTGCTACTCCTATTTTTGTGTTCTTGCTCTTTGAGTGTTGGGTATTTGCACCAGCAAGAAGAGAAGAGTAACAGACAGAGAACCTGGACATAGAAAATAAATAAACAAATAAATACTGACTCTTATCTCTAATTTATTTGCGTTCCTACCAGTACCACTTTCAGAGACTCAACATGCTTTTCATGTCACTTTTTTGTTTTTAGTTTTGGTACTAGGAATCCAACACAGGACATTGTGCTTGCCAGGCAAGAGCTGTGCTATATCTCTGGCCCTGTCTTATCACTTTAAAAAATTGCTGTTATTTATTGAAAATACTGTATAAACTGAAAGTCAATGCTACTTCTTTGAGAACTGCTTAATTCCTGGGTATTCCTCATGAAACAAATTTCTGTTTGTTTTTCTTTTGTTAATGTATATATACATTGTTACAAACTCTGTTCCAGATTAAGAACCATTGAGCACTGAAGAAAACATTTTTTCTTCCCCTTCTTTAAAACATGTGGCTAAATCTCTCAATTTTTAGTTCATAATATCAATTGGAGTTAACTTCTAAAACCTTAGCATTTTAGCCCTGGAAGGAGTATCCAAGATAACAAATTCCTGTAGAAACTGAGGAAAAAGTCTTTATGCTCATTTTTAAGGAAAATTCACAAATATACTTGCAAAATGTAAATCAGGAGGTTGATCCTCATTTTACATAATGGGTCAATGCCATAGTCATTTAAATGTTCTTCCCATAAGGAAAAACTTGGATTAGGAAAAGGACAAATGAAAGAAGGGGAAAATAAATTTAGGTATATACCAAAATAGTTTGGATAATTGTATTATCAGTTCTCCTTTGATCTTTTAAAGGAACAGCTAATGCTCAAAAAATGTTTTTTACTAGCATTTTTTTTCTGTTTTTGAATTTCTTATTACTTCTTTGTTATTTTTTTCTTTAAACAAATCTTACATGCCTGGCCTGTGGAGACTGCCTGGGGAAGGCCAGATCTCACTCGACCCAGCCCTGAGTGTGAGAGGGACTGCCTGGGGCCTACTGGGTCTTCAGTCGACCCAAAGCCCAGGCTCAGCCTGGGAGACCTGCCCAGGGCCCACCGGATCTTCATTTGACCCAGAGCTCAGACCCAGCATACAGGCCTGGTGTGGAACCCTGCAGCAGAACTCCCTGCGAAGAGGCTAGATGCAAGATGCACCAGCTGAGCCAGGAGCAGAACATCTTGCCAGAGAGGTTTACCTCCAAGGGCTGCAGCAGGAAGAAGTGGAGCACAACAGCCAGACTCAAGCCACATCTAACTGGATAATTACTAAGGTGCTAAGGTAATAACTCTACACCAAAGGTCAGAAGACAGTGCTGTACAAAATGACAAAGAGAAGGAGCAAAATGTATTCTCAGGCCCTTAGCCCACCCAGAACAAATGCAGGAGACACTAGCATAGAAGAAACTGGAAATCATATACCTAAAATCTCAGAAATAATAGCGTTAGAAGTAAAGAAACAACTGCAGAAAGGTATAGAGGAAATCAGATCAGAAATAATTTCTTAAGTAAAAAAGAAGTGATAACTATAATGAAAGAAATACTAAGTGTTTCTAAAGAAGACACTGATAAAAAAAAATAGAGCAGAATAGAAAAATGATGGAATCCCTGAATAAGAAATATAGGAAAGAAATAGAGTGCATGAAGCAGATTTAAAGTGATATACAGGAAATTGAAATACAAAACTATTTGAATGAAAGTGAAGATAGACTTTCAGACCTTAAAGGTACCATTGCAGCTAGTGAAAAAGCAAGAAAAGATCTCTTAGAACCAATGAGGATGGAACCAGAGAGATAGCTCAGTAGAATATGTGCTTACCTGGCAAGCGGAGGATCCTGAGTTCAATCCCTGGTACTGAAAAAAAAAAAAAAAAAAAAAAAAAAAAA
>PVKA01031346.1:13135-26454 GCA_004027165.1 Ctenomys sociabilis | reverse complement strand
GTTATCCATAGTACAAGAAGCAGACAGGATATCCTGTCCAAACACTATTATTACCAATCTTTCCTCTCACAGAATTATGCAAAAGTAGCTGCATATCTATCCTAACTATTCTGTATATACAAATACAAAATGGTCCTTCCTTTGTAGCCCCCTTTTTTTTGTTTAGTCCTGTCAGAGATGGGTATTCTGTTGGCATTTAAATATTATAGGGGCTTGAATTCAGCAAAACACTCCAACACAGTCCAGTAGTCCACAATACTAGTGGGTTATCCACAGAAGTTGTTGACTAGAGCCTTTTACAGCTCAGCATATTAACATGGCTTTACTTTATATACCTTGTTTTAATACTTTTCTGCTAGATGGTTTATCATAGCTAAATCTTGGAAACTGCCCAAATGCCCATCAAAAGATGAATGGATAAAGATGAGGGTTCTTTTATACAATAGAGTACTACTCTGGCATTAAGAAGGGTAATTTTGAGACATTTCTAGCTAAATAGATACACCTTGAGACCACTTTCATAAGTGAAATAAATCAGACACATGTGTAAATATGCATGGTTTCTCTGATGTAAGAAACTGAAGGTATAAATAAGGAACAAAATGTACAGTACATGTTGGGAAATGGGAAGAAAATGTTCAAATATGGAGAACATAGGAGAGGGAAGGGGAAAAGATAAAAAAGAATACAAAAAAAATAGGGAAAAAAATAGTATGCCATATGACAATAAGAGATGTTCATAGCAATACTTTAAGATCATTAAAAAGAAAAGGTTAAAGTTATTGGCCTATAAAAATATAACACTGAGTTTTTAAAAGATTCTTATCAAAGATGTAACTTTAAAAAGTCTAGCACTCAGAGGACTTTAAATCATCTATCTGACATCATTACTATTCAGAGTAACTACAAATCCAGGTAACTAAAATTGCATTACATATAGAAATAACATACAAACAGATTTTTTTTTCTTTTTCTTCTTTCTTTTCTCTTGAGACAGGGCCTTGTTGTGTAGTTCAGATGGGCCTAGAACTCACTATGCAGTGCAAGCTGTTCTCCAATACCCTGTGATTCTCCTGCCTCAGCCTCCTGAATGCTGGAATGACAGGTGTGTGCCATCACACCCAGATCAAAAGTGATCTTTTAAATCACCTACCTATGAATTTATTTTTTTAGGTTTTTTAAAAATATACAAGCATCACATTTTTACAATCTAATTAAAATACTAGTCTTAGTTAACGAGTCAAGACATACCAAACATTCAATTTTTAAATTTAAAGTTCTTACAAAACTTTTTTTTCATATTAAAAGTATTATTATAAAATTAATTCAGAAATAAGACCTCTAAAATTATAAATGTTTGACAAAATAACCAACTAAGGGGGAAAAAAGGTTTAAAATGACATGAAGGTTAGTATAAGATCTTCTCTAACTCCTTTTTAAAAAATAGGCTATGGAAAATGAGTAAATACTAATTTTAACATACTACAGCGCATGCTCGATTACAGACAGAATAACGAAAGGGATCTTAGAAATCTTAAACTGACTAAACAAGCATAAAGTTGAACATAAAAAAGAAAATACTAACCTTTATTTCCTAACATCACAGCAAGATGTAAAGGAGTGTTTCCTAAAATTAAAAACAAAAACGAAATTAGAAGTTGTAGCAACATGAAAAACATTACCTTTACAGTGGTTTCTGTCCCGTCAGAAGCCTCACTGGCAGATCCAAAGTTGAGGAAGCCCTTCCCAGCCCCCAGGTCACACTGTATCTCCTCCACATCCTTCTAAACAGACTTCAGATGCTCCTGGCTGCTAATTTACTACATCACCCTTTGTTCCTTTTGCAAGCAATTTAAATATCTACTAATCCTCCCCAGGGTAATCATGAAGACCAGATCCTAGTCCTCAAGTTATTTAGAACTCTTTCAGACTGACATGGAAATAAAAATGTATTAAGAAAAGGCACAGCAAGACAACAGAACACAGGACAGAGCTCCTCACTTTGCCTAGGCAGAGGGAAATAAAAAAGAAGGTACCACACTGAAATATACCTTAAAGAATGAACTACAAATGTCATCCCAACACTCTTGGGAGGCTGAAGCAAGAGGACTGCTGTTAGTTTAAGGCCAGCCTGGGCTACACAGAGACCCTGTCTCAAAAAAAGAAGGGAAGGGCCAGGGAGATGGCTCAGTAGAATAAGTACTTCCCTGGCAACAAGGGCTTGAGTTCAATCCCCCATTCTGTGTGAATGGGCAATGTGTAGCTGGGCACTAAACAGTGAAAACAAAAAGATGAGAAATGACAACAGAGACAGGAAACCTGCTGTGGTGCTGGCTGACACAAAAGGGGCTCAAAATGATGCCCAAGCAACACTGACAGCCAAGTAGGGATCACACAGAAAAGGTTGATGCCAATAATGACACTTGAAAATAACTTTGTTGAATAAAATATGTGCATATTAATTCAGAACTAAGCAGCTCTTCAGAATTCACCAGCTAAAGAATGATAAGCTGAACTTTAGGGGGGGGTCATGTGCACCATGAAATAGGATGAAGGACCAGGGAGCTGGCTCAGTAGAGTAAGGGCTTGCCTGGCAAGCTCAAGGGCCTGAATTCAATCCCCGGTTCCACCAAAAATAAGGCGGAACTACTTTTTCTCAGAAGTCTTGTGAGAAGTCCCCCAGCATCTCACCTTAACAAACCCTCCCACAGTGAGGAGTGCTAGGCCAGCCTCCAACCTGCCATACCCTGCATCCCCTGCCTGAGCCTCCAGCACATGGAAGTCACTGTGTCCAGCAACTCTCTCTCCCCCTTTTTCTCTCCCAACAAGACAGAATAAAATGTGAACTGTTGGCAACCTCTGTAAGGTGCCATTCTGAGTCAAACTTAGAAAACAGCACAAATGCATGTGCTAAATTTAAAAATGGTCAGGTTTAAAAAAAAATGGAATTACAGTAAACCTCTTGATTTTAATCTTAGGGATAACAAAAACAAAGGGATTAGCAATAAATTCACATTGTATTTTTCAAACCTATGAATTGGAAATTCAAATTTCCCCTAGTCACTTGGCCTACATGGGACTTTTGAATTTTCATGCCTCAAAACTCTTCCCAGTTGAGATATGAAAACCACAATAATATAAATTGTTAATAACTGCACACTGAAAAAGGTTTCCAGAAAAAAAGAAAAACTGCTCACAATATTATTTGAGTCTAAACTGTTCCATAAGTATTGGTATATGTTTTAAAAAGACAAACTTTGATTCTCCGAAAATTTAAAGTCCTTTATTAAACTTCTGGTATCTCCTCAAAATGCTATGACATAATGCTCACAGAATTTATCTGGGTAAGAACAAGAATGTAAGGTAAATGAAAAAAAAGTACTTTTTGCTTTAGAAAATCATTGATTACGACCTTAATATGTAATGAAGGAAACATTTTCATTCAAGGTATTTTGTAAGTCAATCCATTTCCTTCTATGCTTACGCTGAAACCAATTACCTATTTCCAAAGACAATAAAGAAACTTGATGTTAGTAACTTTTCTATTTAACTTTTCATAAAATTATTAAGATGAGGGACTCTCAGTTGAAAACTTTAAATCAAGGCCTCAGAGTAATTTTTCTATGACTCCTATGTGCCATTCAAACACTTAAATGAACAAAACACTTATGAACAATTTTAAACACAACCATCCACTGGGCATGATGCTGCACACCTACAATCTTAGCACTCAAGAGGCTGAGACAGGAGGATCACTGAGAGTTTGAGGCCAGTCTGGGCTACACAGTGAGCTCACGGCCAGCTTAAACTGCATAGCCAAGTCCTGGACTCTAAATAAATACAACTACCCACTCATAACAAATTAGGAACCATTAGCTCAGTAAACTATTCTAGGCTTTCAAGTCCTTCAGCATAATACAAAGGGAAAACACTGACGTGGGTAAATATCAATTCCTAAGCTGACTGATCTCAAACAAAGTCTTCCTCCATAGAAAGCACTGTAAGCTAGGCCTAGTGGCACAGGCCTACCCTGCCAGCCCGTGGGAGGCGGAGGCACAAGTATCATGAGGTGAGGCCGGCCTTGGCTACAGTCCACTGAAGGCCAACATAAACTACACAGTGGGTGAGACTGGTCTCAAAAATTGAACCTACCTCCCCTTCAAAATAATCTAAAACTTCCTAAGCCCGCACTTACATTCCATGACAACTTACCACACAAAAACTGTTATCAAAAAGTTAACTAGTGGCCTGTCAGTGGACCCCTAGGGCCATGTCAGCTCCACCCCCGGGGTTCACTGAGCCTGCAATTGAGACTGGGTGTGGTGGCAAGCGCTTGTGGTCCCAGCTCTTGGGAGGCTGTAAACAGGAAAATTACTACGAGTCCGACCTAATAGTGAGACCCTGAACACCCTGAAGACCCTTCCCTAAAATACAGAGGAGAAAAAAAAAAAGTTAACTAAAACTAATGCACAAATCAGAGCCAGAAGCAAAAGCTCACTGTGCTCCAAGCAAATGCTTCCATACTGCTGTCCCTCCCCCTGCAGGGCTGTGGGCCTCCAGCTCAGGCACTCACCATTCCACCCAGATACCTACAACGCAACAGGCTTTGGGGCTCCAACCTCCTCTCTAAAGCTCTACTGCAGTATCTTACAATATAAATTGGACAATTCACTTCCACTTTCCATCTTTAACAATGGCACAAAAAGGTCAAAAGTAAATTCTTTTCTTCCATTGTCCTTGCCTTAGCTTTCATTTAAACTAAAAGAAATAAGAAGCCTAGCTGACCCTGCCTACAGTCTCCCACTCCCCACACCCCAAACACACACACAATGCTTTCCTCTTAAGGCTCAAGTTAAGCGCCAGTCCTTGGGAGAATCTATGGTCTCCTAGGTAATCAGACCATCCCTGGTTCTGATGCCAATGCCAACACGATTTATTGCAGCATTTCACTTTAACCATACCTATTGTCTTCTATGTCTCCTTTGGGAGACATGTATTTTATCAATGTGTAGCAAATACTTCACATATCTGTGAAGTATTCAAAACATTAGACATTCAAATACAGCCAAAATAGCCTGGTGTGACAGCACATGCCTTCTTCAATGCCAGCACTCAGGAGGCCGAGTCAGGAGGACTGGAGTGAGTGTGAAGCCAGCCTGTGCTACATAAGGAGGCCCTGTCTCAAAGCCAAGCCAAACCAAAAGCGCACTTATTTTTTTCAGTGCAGTACCAGGTATTGAACTCAGGACCTTGTTCTTGGGAGGCAAGTGCTTATTCTATTGAGCTATCTCCCCAGCCCCACAGGTGCATTCACGAATGAAGAAAACAGAACTTAAAAAACATAACATTCACCCCTACCTGGAATCCTGTTAACTATAAAATGCAATTGGTGGGGCAGGGGAGATAGCTCAGCAATTTAAGCACCTGCCGGGCAAGTTCAAGGACCTGGGTTTGATGGCTGGTACCACATGCTGTGCCAGTCCCACCCCAGGCCCACCAAGTCAGCGGCTGAAGCCAGGCACTGTGGTGCACACCTGTAATCCTAGCACTGGGAAGGCTGAAACAGGAGGATCACTGCAAGTCTGAGCTGTGTATTGAGACCCTGTACCAAATACATAAATGAAAATGCAAGGGCTGGGAAAATGGCTCAGTCAAATAAGCACTATCCTGGCAAGTGCAAGGGCCTCTTCAATCCCCAGTTCCAGAAAAAAAAAAAAAAAAAAAAAAAATGCAATTGGTATGAGCTTACATATGAGCTGCAAACTCAAATGTTTTCATAACTTGACGACTGCAAAGGTTTTCATGGAGCTAGGGATTGAATCCAGGGCTGTAACACTGAACTACAACCTTAGCTTTTTACTCAGTTTCTAAATTACTAAAGCTGGCCAATCTGGGTTAGAACTTGTGATTCTCCTGCCTCAGTCTTCTAGAGTTCTGAAATTAGAGTCAAGCACCAGTATATACAGCTGAGGTAATTATTCCTTAATGTCTGGACTGCATTTATAGAACCACCTACCCTAGTGTTTTCCTTTGAGACATCTTTATTACAGTCTTTAATAATGAGTATACTTATGGATTTTTTAGTGATGGCAACTGAATCCAATGCCTTGCACACAGCAGGCACACTCTTAGTATCATGTCAGTAATTCCTTATGCTCACTTTGAAAAATTATTTCTATCATCAACTTACCAGAATCTTGTATTGGCATAATTTTGTTCACAACATTCTCATGATACACTCAAAGAGCAGTTTTCATGGAGCATGCTGCCACACGCAGGACCCAAAGGGTGAGGCAGGACTGGGAGTTCAAGAACAGCCTGGACTGTGCAGCAAGACACCGTGGGCTTTCTTTCTGCTTTTCTGGTTCAGTAATGCCTGCTTTTATTTGCATGAAGTAAAACTCAAATTGGGAAATGAAGCACATTATGTTGTTCTTTTCTAATTTCTTTAAATCTGATGACTGGCTTTTCAGCCTTTTCTGTAATATGCCTATCATTAATTAACTTCTAGTTTATCTGCGTTGGGATTAGGGAATTGACTAGGTTTAACTTCAGGTTTCTGCAACACAGAAATGTTTTAGGGCCAAGTCTGATAGGCCTTTGTAAATGCTGTGTCCTGCTATAGCTAGTTAACTGCATGTCAGCTTGAGTGAGAACATACAACTGCCCTAGGCCAGTGTGGCCCTGGGCAGGTAAGACCCCAGCTGAGGGTGGTCACCAGCAACACAGAGGAGACCCTACGGGAGAGGCTGCATGCTGCTGCCAGTTCCCCTGGAGACTCTTGCCCTGGCTAACTTTCCTGACCTGAACTCGCCTTGTTGCCATCAGAGGAGCTGAGTCCTCACTGCTGCCCACGATAGCTGCGGCCCTCTTCCAGGGAGCAGGTTTACCAACCCCCATTGGACGTGCATGACATTGCCCCGGGATCCGGGGCCTCACTGGACTCTTCAGGTCTCCAGCATTTGGACAGACCTCTGGCACCCTTCTGCATTTAACTCTGGAGTGAATATTATAAAGTAATCCTATGAAGTATGTGTTCTCTATTATCTGTTCCCTTGCAAACCCCAACACTTGGAAAAGTCCTGTTAGTTACTGTGAGCATTTTGTGGCAATCTCTACATCTAGTTCCATTTTCACATCCTCAGATTTCTGTTGTACTTGGTGGTGGTGGCTTTTGTTATAAAAATGGTAAAATCACCCAGAATAGCTGGCGGTATCTGGGTCTTCTTGTAATTTTAGCAATTTCCCTTTGATATATCTTCAGACCAGGTTACCAATTCCAATATTAATACAATTTTTTAGATTGCTACTTGCATAGGATACAATTTTCAGTCCTTTAACTCCCAACTTTTCTCTATTATGTTCTAGCAGCCTCTCCTCAGCCTGTGTGTACCTGGTGTACTGGTGAGCGAGTACCCAGCTTGTAACCGAAGCACTTGGTCAGGTCTTCAAAACTGATGATACACAGAACTGAATCTGCCATTCCACTTATATACCGTCTTCTTTGTCCTGTGTCCCTGCTCACAACTTCAGTTCTCTCTTACACTATTTTTACCATTCCATTTTGTTTCTGCACGTATTAGATACAAGGTATACACTGGTTATTTTCCCATTCTCCTGTGTGCCAGGCCTATGCTGAATCTCCAGCACCACACAAAAATGGCCATCTCTGAAACGAGGTTGTCCAGACTGAGGTACAACACGTGGACTCTAGGACAAGACCTGGTATGAAAATTAAAATGTTACAATAGCTCAGGATCTTATTAATCTTCTTGCTGAAACAATGCTTTGGATATACTGAGTTGAACAGAACACATCACCAAGTGTTGAAGATGTAGCTCAGGGGTGAAGTGTTTGCTGAACATGAATGAGGGCCCAGAGTCAATCCCAGCATGCCAAATAAAACTCTATATACCCATAGATGTGTATGTATTCAAAAGTTACTAATTCATTTCCTTTTTATCTGTGGCTGCTAGAGAATGTACAACTGCAGGCACAACTTAAAAGTATTTGCATTCACACTGTCCTAGGACTTGCAACTGATACCCACTCATCAGCAAAGTTCAGGATGCTTTTTACCCTATCCCAATGTCAGGACCTCAAAACACTAAATCCCTTCCCTCCTTGGAAACTGTAGGCCACTTAACCTAATCCCATGAGTTTTGGGTCCTACCTGAAAAGTGTTTACATAGGGTTATCCTTTTTGTTGCTGTTCGTTCCTGTCTGCACCATTTCCAGCAGAAGCACATCTGTTTCAGTGCTTCTTTCAGTAATAAATTCCCTCAGGTTTTGTAGGCTAACTTCAATCCTAACAAATCCTGTACTGGGTATTAATGCTTACCTGATGAGTATTACCTTCAACATCCTACATGGTGTTAAGAGTATCCTTTCTGGTTGCTAAAAAGTTCTAATTCTTTCCATTGCCTATTTCACAATGACTCTTTTCCTGCCTGCTTTTCAGATTTACTCTACTACTATTCCACTAAACCATTCTGTCAAACTGTTTGCTTGCTTTTCTTATTTGGGACAGGGTTTCACTATGCAGTTCAGACTGGTCTTGAACTCACAGCTCCTCAATCCTCCCAGTTATCCTGAGTACTGGCATGACAAGCTCTGCCACTATGCCAGAAGGACCAAACCATTCCAACGTGTATTCTTTTCTTCATTCTGCCCAGGCTGGATTTCTTGATTTCCTTGGCTACTGCCTTTAATGAATTCTGTAAAATTCTTCAGTTCTGTCCAAATATTCTCTCTTCTCTCCTGAAGTTCAATTAAAAAAGAACTTAACTCTGTTTTTTTCTTTTTTTAAAAAAACTTCCTTTCCCCCCTCCTATTATTCATTTCATCAATATAGGGGAAAGAAACTTCCAAACTAAAAGATACCAGGGACAAGTTTGTATTCTCTGAAACTTAAGAATGAATTTTAGGAACAGAGGTTAAGAGCGGTATATTTATTTGGGGAAAGAAAGCTTCTGTCCAAGAGAAGGACAGAAGGGGACCGGAATGAGTTGCCAAGGAACCTGCCTTTTCTTGGAATTCTTACAGAACAAAACCACAAGGCTAGGTCAGTCCAACATGGAAAACATAAAGAGTTCACTGGGTGGGCACAAGGTGGAACAAGACTATGGTCTACCAATAAGACTCAAGTACAATTGCTCAGGTAAAATTGAATCAGAATCAAATGGGGAAGTCAGTCATGTAGCAAGCAGGCATGAATACACAACAGGGGCTTTTCCCATAGGGGGCTGGGTCATAAGTCTTTCTGACTTTGTTGAGGTCACTGATACCCATTCAGAACATCAATCTCTGATGTCCATCCCTAGAAACGTATGTGGCTGCATTTGCTTACTCTTTCATCTTCAGGTCTGGCCCACAGTTGCAAAGTATCTTGTCTTCTATCTGGGTCCATTGAGGGCCCAGCCCTAACTCAGTTGCCTACAATAGTACCACACAAATACTTTTCTAACACAGTTCCTAGCTCATGAATTCCATCTTCTGCAAAGCCCTAGACTGCTGCTAAGCCCACTTATTTAGTGCTTTTCAGTGACTGCATTTTGTCATTTGAGAACTTCCACTTGGTACTTCTTCCAAATCTATAGTCTCAATCCTCAAGTTTCCAATTCTTAACTAAAGTAATTAATCTCTGGCATTTCTCAAAACTTGGTAAGTATTGTTCCATACAGTTCCCCTTAAGCATTACAGTACAAAAGCACTGATGGGTCTGTTTCTGTTCTGGTTTTCATACACTGTCCAGTTTCATAAGGACAGCAATCTTCATTCATTAGACTTGGTATTTAACTCTACATAGGAATTCCGAAACCTAAAAAATAAATACTTCTGACATACAGTTGAGGCTCTGAGAGTCCAGATCACCCAATACAGGGACTGGCACAGTTTTCTAGGACTCATAAAGAACCCAGAGCTATACTCAGTCTGTACAGATGACTTTCAGTTCATGCAGTGTCGAGGTGCAGCTCTCCCACGTTGTAGTCCCAAAAGCCGTAGGTTCAAGGGCACCCCATACTCCCTGAGCCCTGTCCACCACCTTTCAGCCTTCTCACTCAGGGAAACTCCAAAAGGCTTCTGAGCCTTCCCCTGGGCTTGCAGGAGCCAGTGAGGCAAAGTGCACTGCAGTGCCACCTTGTCTTTGGAATTCTATATTCTGCCAGAGACTGTGAGCTCCCGCCTAGTTGATACTAGTCGATATCCCAGAGCCTGCACAGATTCTGGGCTCTTCCTGTTCCTGAGACTTTGAACTACCTGGGCCACTGTAGCAAGAGACAGAAATCCAAGCTCAGTTTTATTTTTAATATTCTACTTCCTATTTCTTGATACTGTCAGTGTACATTTCTATCAAAATATACTCTCAGCTCTTTCCAGAGTAATTTTTATCACAAATTCAATGTTATAAGTAATCCAACATTCATTCCTACTTTACCAATAGCCTGAAAAAAGTTTTCATGTTTTTAACCAATCTCCTTCAGATATGTCTATGAAACCCCTTTTCTAAACAAGTAACAGGGCCGGACATGGTGGTGCATGCCTGTAATCCCAGCACTCGGGAGGCTGAGACAAGAGGATTGTTGTGAGTTCGAGACCAGCCTGAGTTACAAAGTGAGTTTAAAGCCAACCTGAAGTGAATAGTGAGACCCTGTCTCAAAAAAAAAAAAAAAAAAAGTAACAGGTATTTTGGGACCCATGTATATTTCAGCCTGTAGCTTTCTCTCAGGGCCATGCCACTACCTCAAGTATATGAGCCAATCAGACCCAATCTGCTTCATTCTGAGCCAGAAAATATGACCAGCAAGGGTGTAATTCCCACCAGGTTCCAAATCATTTTCTGACAAAATCGCCCCGTAAGGGGCTGAAGTTTCGGAAAGACTGAAGCCAGAATGAAGGGCTCCTTTTGCCACTGTAGTCACAGTGCCCTTGGTTTAGTGAGATTGCGCACTCTGAAAAACATAATCAGTGTGCCACCCAGGAGCAACTGCATCTCCCAGGAGGCACCTGGCAACGTCAGTCTGAAGACCGCAATCTGAAAACTGGGCAGTGGGGGTTCCAATGGCATCTAGAAGGCAGAAGCCAGGGATGCTGATAAACATCCAGTAATATAAAAGACAAAGCCCTCACAGGGGAAAAAAAAATATACACCAAAACAACAAAAGCAGAGGTTGAAAACCATGCACAGTGAGCCCAACTGTAGGAGAAAATCCACGTAATAATTTTCCAGAGACTGGAAAGTGCCATGACATCGCTGCCAGAACTGTGGATGCAGTCATGCTCAGGGCTGGCTCCTACCCTACCCTACCCTTTTCATTTTCCAGAACTAAAAGGTAACCTGTGGGCCAGTTAATGCTGAATTTCTATGACTAACTGCAGAAGGCATTACTAACACAACACAGAAATATCCAGCTCTACCTGCCATAATTCCCAGGCACTTTTTTCCTGAATGCCTTTGCTTTCCTTCTGCAGGTGTTCCTGTTTTCTGCAGGTGGACCCCAGAGTCTCACATGCAACCACCATGCTGACCTTTGAGCTACACGCCCAACTTCTTCTCTAGCGTTATTTCAACTATTTTTATTCTGTTGCACAGAATGTAGATAGAAGTCAATTTCTATTTGAAATAAATCAGCTTTTTTATCTTTTTTTAAATGTATTTCATACAGGGTCTTCAGGTTCTCACTACACAGATCGGACTTGTAGCGATCCTCCTGTTTTCAGCCTCCAAAGTTCTGGGATTATTCATCTCTTTTAAAAAGACACTCAATTCAAGTTTTTTGAAAACATAAGCATTAAAAACAAACAGGTCGCTTTTTTTTTTTTTGAGACAGGGTCTCACTATGCAATTCAGGCTGGCCTTAAACTCACTTTGTAGCTCAGGCTGGTCTCGAACTCACAACAATCCTCCTGCCTCAGCCTACATGTCGCTTTTTGTCAGTGCAAAAAAATAAAAAGGCACTAAAAATATTTATCTAACTTAAAAAAATTATTATTTCCTTTCACAAAAAAATTTAACAAGTCAACAGTCCTTTTTCTCATGCATCTACTTTTTTCATTGATTTAATGAATGGTTGTAACATTTCCTTACACTTATACAACAAATGATTAAAATTTGAAACAAAAAATATTTTGCAAAGTTGCTCACTACTATAATCCACAATTACTAGAATTAACTTGCTCAAAGTCCACTGTCCCTGCTGTCCAACACCTCTCCTTCCCTAGTCATCTCAATTTCATCACCTAATGTAGGACAATTTACCGTTTTCAGGAACATCATGCTGACTGCTCCATTTCCCAGACTGTATTTCCTCGAATATTACTATCACTTTTAAAAATGAAGAACTGTAGAAAGAATTCTAGTTTGAAGATGCTGTAGTAACTATGCTACCATGTCGGAAGGGCCCAAGACCAAATCTGTGCCATTCATTTTATTCATGGGCATTACTTTACATGTAATATTCTTCACTAATTCCAAAACATTCCCAAGACACAATCTTGTAAACATCACAGACCCACTAAAATGTACAATTTGTATGAATCAGTTTAAAATAAAACTAACTTTAAAATTTAACAAGTCTACAGAGTAAAGTATACCTGAAGCATGATTCTTGACTCCACCTTGGGTCAAGTAAACAAGAAAGATCTCTATGAAGGCCCTATGGAGAGCAATTAGATAACACACTCTTATCCACACTAAATACTCATTTTATTGTGTTTACACAGGAAATGTTGCTATGTTTACAGTAAACTAACATGATGTTTTTAACTTGTCTCAAAGTTGCAGAAAATAAAGCCGTTATAATCAATGCTCCTTATAATCACTGCTCAGTGTCCATGGGTGAATGGTTCCAAGACTGCCACTGCAGGCAGGACAACTTAAGATGGTCAAATCCCTTTCATAAAATAGTTTGGCATCTGTTTATAATCAATACACATCCTCCTATATATTTTAAATCACCTCCAGATTACTCACCCATAATACAAATGCTAAGCAAATAATTATTATGCTGATTAAGGAGTAATGATAAGAAAAAAACCCATGTGGATCCAGCACTGGTGTGATTTTTTCTGCCATCTATACTTGAATCCACAAATACTAAAAGGCAGGTGTGGTGGGGGTGCACACATATGTAAGACAAGTGTTAGAAACTAGTAAAGGGTGTTTCACTGGGCTTAGCAACTTTACAGTAGGTTTAAAGAATTTCAAATTAAAAACAAAAATCTTCCTGGTCCTGCAGTATTCACAGGCACTGCCCCTGGAGTGCACTGAGCTGGGGACAAAGTCCGGGCCTAATGGTGCATGCCTGCAATCCCAGCAT
>PVKA01031346.1:0-13035 GCA_004027165.1 Ctenomys sociabilis | reverse complement strand
TGACCCTGTCTCCTTCTCAGGGGACACATCCACCACTGTCCTCTGGGGACTTTGTCATTTATCTTCCATTTCACTCTTTATGCTATTTCTTTCCACAGGCATTTTTTTACATCAACTTCTCTACACCATGAAGACATTTCTGTATTTTACTTACATTTTTTAAATCAAGTGACAGTAATTTTTTTAAACCTTCCACAGGCTCTTTTCTTAGTCTGGCCTACTTTCTGCCCATCATCATACAACAGAGTTAGCAAAGCAAAATATGCTTTCGTTACTGAAAAAACAAAGGTATTACTTGTTAAATCTTTTCCCCACAGCATACACAGCAGCCTCTTCATGAAGCGAGCTCTTCCCCTCAGAATGATTATGCTTTACTGATCCCAAGTGGATTTATTTTCTACTCACCCACTTCATAGAGGTCTAGAGGGGACAAGCAGCTGCGCTTCTCAATTTACTCAAAGAATGCACAGCAGAAACCTTGCTAGATGACAACACTTCCTTAAGGGCTCCATTATAGTTCTTTAGAAAGAGTCCAAACAGCTGGTCAAGTGAGCAGCTGCTGCACAAAAGGAAAGATCTAAGAATGCTGCAAAGAGCACATACTCTGCCCTAAAAAGCTAAGGCAGGAGGATCAACATGGGTTTGAGGGCAGTCTAAGCTGTAATGGGCTCAAGGCTGGTCTGAACTACACAGCAATGCCTGTCCCAAAACAACAGAAGAAAAATGTTCTTTACAAAGGACTCTAGGCAGGGCCCCTTATTCTGCCTCAAGAACAGTCTGCTGTTAATACTAACTTCTTTCTCTGAAATAACTTACCAGAAATAGCTTTTATTTTTTCCACTGTTAATGAGTACACAGGATACTAACAAAGTGAAAGGAAGTAGCCTGTGCTAAGACACACACTTGCACTTGCTCCTGCCATCTGTTTCCGATGGTACAAGCTTCCTCCTCCCCAAGTCAGAGGTGGGCATGCACCCACACCCACACGTGAAGACTGCATGGACTGTGCACGCTGTCTGCGGACAACGATGCAGCCTCCAAGTTTACAGCAGTTCCCTCTCCTACCCCTCAATTAAACCCTTACAGACAATGTCCTGATGGGCAAAGTCTGGCTTCTGTAACAGCCCACCCATCACTCAGCAATACAACTCCCATATAAAACTCCATGGAACTTCCAAATTTTACTTTATTATAGTTTACTTGGTTCTAAAATAATTACTGTATTTTGCTAGGGAAAACTAGAACAGGTGTTTGGAAATCCCATTATTTAATTCACTTGCCCAGGAATAAGAGCCATTCATTTTCACTCAATAAACAGGACCTGAGATTACTATGTACTCAGGCAGGTACCAAACCCTACAGGTCTGATCATTCACAAGCTAAAAACAATTCCTATTCATGAAGCTCATACTCAAAAAAAGATTTTAAAATGAGGGGTCAAAATAGAGGTAGTGAGTGATTAAAAAATGAATAAAAGGTTAGAACTGAAAATAATCATGGGAAACAATACTCTTGATACTGTAGGCAGAAAAAAAAAATCTCTCTATAGATACGTTTTAAGTGCAATCTAAAAGGTAAAGAGAAGCCAAGAAATCTAAGAATGTAAAGTATTGCAGACAGAGGCCAAAAATAACCTGGCCTTCAAGGAACTGAAAGAGAACAAGTGTGTCACAGCAGAGGAGGGCTGAGAGCCACATAGGACAGGGCAGCCAGGCAGCAAGCACAGGAGCTCGCTTAAGGGAGGAAGGTTTAACAGAATGTTGGGCAGGAAGCTACACCACACAAACTAGCTTTTATAATTTCTCCTTTAACCTAACAAAATAGACTGGAGGGAGATGTATAGCTGTTAAGTCTAATACTACATTCCAAGGAAAAAAAAAAAAAAAAAAAAGCTGGTTCACCCCAAAGAGAGGGCAGTGAAGGCAAAAGTAAACAGATTTAAAACAATCTGTTAATGCCAAGCCTTACACACACCTGTAATCACAACCCTCTGGAGGCTGAGGCAGGAGGATAGCCACCAAGTTCAACGCCAGCCTAGGGTACAGCGAATTCATGGCCAGCCTGAACTACATAGAGATCCTGCCGGCAAATAAAACCAAAATAAAAATAAAAGACTTGGCAGCCAAGCAGAAGAAAAGGTAAAAAGAGAAAAACAAAACTCCATTACACTTAATTTTGAAATCCCAATATTCTCCAGTAGAGATGAATTATAAAATACAGAACACAAAGCAAAAGCCTAGTCAAGTATAAACCTGACAGTAAACAAACATGCTTAAAATCAAATAAACTACTGGATCTACTTTTGTTTTAATAGCATTTTAAAGATGAAAAAAAAAACCAAAAAACACTATACTCTCAATGGTAAAGAAAACACAAGAAACAATGGTTCTTGCAGGGAAGGTGAACTGGACAGGTAGATGCAGACACGGGAGGGAAACATTTTTTACAACATGGCCTTTCATAACATAGGAAAAAACCCAGCCCTTGAAGGGTTCCTGACTCGAGTTTCTGTGATCCACGAGTACTAGAGCATACCTTCTCACCGTCCCTCACACTCCTGAAGACACTGTTAAGGTTTTGCAGCACGGGGTGCAATCTGTCCAAAAAGTAAATTAAGGAAAATCCACCAGAGAAGACAGAGCACCCAGGTGAAGATATCAAGGTATTAATGTTTCTAGACCATTACTAATTTATTTAATCCTACAGGAACATACAGAGAAAGTGGTGAACACAACAGTTTATATTGAAGTTATAAATAAAACTTTCCATGACAAGCCACATTATTAATCACATTATAAAAAGATGAATGAGCCAGAAATGACTGAGTTCAATAATCCAATGTCACATCATAGGGAAGAATATAAGCAGAGCTGGGTGTAGTGGCACATGCTTGTAATCACAGCACACCAGAGGCTGAGGCAGGAGGATCACTACAAATTCAAGGCCAGCCTGAACTAGATCGCAAGACCTTACCTCAAAAAACCTGAATAAAAGAGGAAAAAATTATATACACACATATATATATATATATACATACATATAACATAAACAATCTACTATAAAAGATGGTCAAATGACATGTTAAACTAATATCTGGAACAGCCGCCCAGGTAGAGGAACTTCATGTATAAACCTCAGGTTTTCAGTCACTGCAGTCACTACCTCTAGTTCTCTGGGTCTTCAAGGTACAGTTCAAGCAGCTCACCAGCTGTCTGTCTTCAACCAGATGTGTTAGTGGAGCTGCTACATAAAGGATACTAAAAACTATCATTACAACCAATTTCTCACATTTTTAAATTTCAAACACTTTCTTTGTTAACCAAACTGAGTTTTTAGGAAAAGTAAGTGGAAAACACTCCAGGACCATTAAGATGACATACTCAAAGCTTCACCCCAGTGGCCAGCACGTAAGAGACAGACATACATGAGCAGGCCCCTTGCTGTACCCTTCACGTGCCTCCCTCAGCTCACTGAAAACCATGAGGGGAAGAAAAATCCCCCTGCTTCATCAGTGGGAAAAATAAGCACATTATTTTCCAAAATTACATTATTTAGAGAAAGGAAGAATCATGGCTATACAATCTGTACTTTCTACATCAGCAGTTTTCCAAATCCGAGCTTCAGACCCTACCTACTGTATATACTTTTAGAGATGGTCTCAATGTATAGCCCAAGCAGATCTGGACCTTGCAGGACCCCTGCTTCAGCCTCCCCATTAAAAGCATGCATCACAACACTGAACTTCCTGCATATATGTAAGAATCAAAGAGAAAATCCCAACACATTTGATATGGTATATCTATTTCTTTATGTGTCACCATTAGACAAATTTTGAGTTTCATGTAGAAAAGGTTTATTTAAGCTACAACAAACCTATTATAGTTTAACAAAAAAAAAAATTATTTTACCCTGGTTAGAACGACCATTATCAAAAAAAGACAAAACATAACAAATACTGGTGGTAAGAATGCAGAGAATAGGCAATTCTTGCACACTGCTGATAGGAATGTAATAAGTTCAATCGTTATGTAAAATAATATTGAGATTCCTCAAAAAGCTGAAAACAGAAATACCACATGGTCCAACAATCCCACTACTGGGTGTGTATATATATGAAAGGGAAATAAAATCATTTATCAAAGACTTCACATCCACATTTATACTGCAGCACCATTCACAAGAAAAATGAAATCAATTAAGATGTCTATTGACAGATAAATGGATTTTAAAACTGATACACATATACATACACCCATGTGAGAGCATGCATGCTGTAGATTACACAGCCACAGAAAGATAAAGTCTTGTAATTTGTGGCAAAATAGATGCAACCTAAGAAAAATAAACTGGGAAGTCAAGATCAAATACTACCTGTTCTCATTCATTTGTTGGGTGCTAAAAATTTGCTTATGTGGGTATGGTAGCACATGCCTGTAATCCCTGCCCTGAAGCTGAGGCAGAAGATTTGCCACAAGTTCAAGAGTCAGCTACATAATGACAGCCTAAAAAAGACAAAAAGAGCAAATTATGCAGAAAAGCAGAATAAAGGCCAACACAGGTAAGATTTTATTCAGCTATTTAACACACTTGTGTATTTTCCAAGTTTTTAAGGTCATTTAAAACACTTTATAAGCAAGTGGCACACCCTTATAGTCCCCAGCCCTGAGGAGGCTGAGACCAGAGGATCACCACATTCCAGGCCAGCCTGGGCTACACAGAGAACTCAAGGCCAGTATGAACTACATACTAGATCCTGTCTCAAAAAGCAAAACAAAAAGTCATATGCCCTGTGGATACAGAAGTTGGGGAGGGATGTTAATGTTTAACCTGAAGACCAGAGTTCTGATAGTTCTTGTCAAACATACAAAGGGTTAGGGGTGTGGATGGGATCAAGTAGCCCATTTCTCTGTGATGGGCCGAGAACATGACAGTGATCAGAGTTCAACAGAAACACTGGAGAGCTGTCAATGCCAACATCCCTACTAAGTACTAAATGTGACTAGGTATGTTAAAGAGCTATGTGTTCCAAAACACCCCGTTATTGGAACTAACTTCACTGCAATACACCAGGTTTTACGAGGCTAATAATAAAGTGCTCACTAGTCTGGGCTATCAGTTTCACTTCTAGCTTTGCACCTTATACTAAGGATGTAACTTTAGCATTTCCCTACCCCTACATGGGGTTCATGTTTCTCATCTTAAAAACAAAGATAAATCTCTTCTTTCAGGGTTGTTGTGGAGATTAAATGTGACAATGCACACAGCACAGGGCTGACAAAACAGAATGCAGCTGCACTGGTCAAACACTGTCACCATCACCTGCTATGGAAACAATCTACCAGAAATATAGAACCTTGCGCTGTGCGGTTCACTTGCTGCTCTGGTTTGCACCTGCAGAAGTGTGACTCCCCTGCGAAGCTACCACGTTCTGGCAACCCAAGACAGCACACACCTTATTTTTGTTTGGGCAACTTAAAAGGTATTTATCCTATCCTGGGGCTGGAGAGATAGCTCAGTAGAATAAGCACTTGCCTGGCAAGCACAAGGGCCTCAGTTCAATCCCCGGTTCTGTCAAACAAACAAACAAAAAAAACCTTAAAATCTAAGTAAAGCAACTGAATTAGTAATATACCAACAGCAAAATAGAATGAGCACTTCCCTGACAAGCGCAAGAGCCTGAGTTCAATCCCCAGTTCCACCCAGAAAAAAAAAAAATTATTAGATAACGTAACATGCAAAGTACATCTCAGGAGGAAAGACTAAACAGCAGCACTAGTTAAAAGCAACTCTTCCTGGAGGAGAGAAGGGCTCTAGGGAAGAGGGTCCCAACTCTGCTTCTCACAGCTGTGTGATTCAGGGGTTATGTTCACCAAAAATAATAGAAATGTGGGTAAACAAAATAAAAAATTTCCTGTGGAAGCTGAACTTCAGCAGCCTCAGAGGGAGAGTTTAAAGGTTTCCTTTAACAATGTCTTCCTAACTGCCAGACTAAAGAACTTGGGCGCCCAACAACACTGCAATTCAGTGCCTTTGGGGAATGCCACAGCTCCCCTCTTAAAGGAGTTAACTCTCAAAAGAAAGTTTTGTGTTTTCTGAGGTTATTTCAAGGCAATGTAATTAAATTCAAAAGGCAATGGCCAGCCAGAAGGGCTCACAAACCTATAATCCCAGCATTCTGATTGCCCAAGGAAAGATGATCTCAAATTAAAACCTGGCCTGTCTGCAATCCCTGCACTAGGGCTGCGACAAGAGGTTCATTACAAGTTCTACGCCAGCCCTGGCTCACAAAACATCAAAACTTTTAAGTTTAAAAAGGGCTGGGGGTGTAACTCAGTGCAAAGGTCCTGGGTTCAATCCCTGCAAAAAAAAAAAAAAAAAATTAAGAAGGAAATCCCATAAGTAAAAAGTACACTTAGGGGCCAGGGAGATGGCTCGTTGGAATAAGCACTTCCCTGGTGAGCGCAAGGGCCCAAGTTCAATCCCTGGTTACGCCAAAAAAAAAAAAAAAAGTTTAAAAATACACTTATATGCAGACCAAATCTTCAAAGCATTCTTGTAATTGACTAGTAACTGGGGCACATTTGACAACTGTTTCCCAAAGGGTAGAATACAATTCTTATCTGCAAGCAACATTATACGAGTTACAATAGCAAAATGGTTAACATAGAAAGGAAAACATAGAGGCAGCTACTATGTATAATAAATGGCTGTGTCACAACTATACTGTAAATTCAGAAAACAAGTGCAGTTGTTTGAGAGTCATACAACTCTAAATGTACTTTTCTAATTTCAATTTTTATCCTAATTTTAGATAAAGAGCTAGAATCTAAGAAAATTATGGGAGCTTATTTGGAGCGAAGAATTAAGCATATTCTAACTAAACACAGAAACTGTCATGCCAGGTTAAAAGCAGAGCTCTTCACAGTATTTGAACTCAGCTTGAAAAAAACAGCCTATTCAATAAATGTCAAAAATATATTACCTTAGCTTTCATCAGCAAATGTTACTTAAAACCCTGGGTTCAATCCCACACTACGTGAAGTAAAACGTAAAGAATGTCACCGTTGCTTAAAAGTTAACTCAATAACTTTATTATTTTTCGAACTGAAGAAACAGGGGCCAGAGAGATGGCTCGGTAGAATAAGCACTTGCCTGGCCAAGCACAAAGGCCTAAATTCAATCTCCGGTTTTGAAAAAAAAAAATAAGAAAAGAAACAGAAACCCCAGCTGACAAGATATGGCCAACGAGTCCTTCAACAACAAACACCCTACACTTTCCCAGAAACTATAATGAAGTTACCACGAAAAATTACAAGTGTTGTTAGTCATCAAGATGAGATTACTGGCAATTATCTACGTAAAACACGCGAGCAAAATAGCTACTTCGAAATCATTTTACATATTCTAGGAATCAAATAACAAATTACCGTGCGGCTTTCAGAAACCCAAGGGTTCTAAATTCCTCAGACAGAGGACAAAGTAGGCTAACAACTTGATGACAGACAGCAATCACAACCAGGAGTAGTCGCCTCAGGAGCAGCTCCTGGGTAAAAGGTGGGAACTTGGGTGTTCCAAAGCAAAGATTCCACGCTGGGAAAGATAAAGTTCGTTCCAAAAAGGAAGAAAGGCAGGTTGGATGAAGCAAGCTAAACACTGCTGACAGTGGAGACGCTGGAGGCCTGGCCGGAAGATAAATCCGACAGCTCAGCCCCCCGCGGGGAACTTCACAGTGGCCGCGGCAACCGGCCTGCAACCGCTGGTGAGCGATCCCTGACCGGTCGGAAGGTGCAGGCACCGGGACTGGAGCAAAAGGAGCCTGCGATTGAGGGCCTGAGGCATACACCCGGGGATGGGGCAGGGAGGCGACAGGGGCAGCACTGCTCACCGTGATTATCTTTCTGCCCGATGTTGTGCGTGCGGATGAGGGAGGAGAGCCTCCGCACATCCCCCTTGAAGACGCACTCGTGCACCGGGTAGTGCGCGGGGCCGCTGCCTCCGTCAGCGACCACGGCGATGGGGCTGGTGCCTGCGAGAAGAGCCGGAGGCTGGGAAGCGGCGGGCGCCGCGTTGTGCAGCGGCAGGGCCGGGGCGCCGAGGGCGCCGGCGGAGGCCGGGGCTGCCTTCAGGGGCAGCCGGTGGTGGTGGTTGCTGAAGATGCGGTGGTAGGCTTTGCCGCCCTTGCCGCCGGCGCCCACCCGGCCCCCGGGGAAGGCGCCGCCGAGGGCCGCCGCTGCCTCCTCGTCTCCGGGCTCCAGCAGGTCCCCCTCCTCTTTGCTGGGCTTGTGGTCCCTGCGCAGCGAGCGGATCTTCTCCCCGGTCATCGCCGCCGCCGCCGCCGCCGGGGGCAGGGAGGAGGCCCGGGAGGCTCGCCGCGAGCGACGGAGCCGGCGCTGCGGCGGCGAGAGGTGATTAGAGCGGCGGCCAGCGGCGTCGGGCGCAGCATGGACTCCCGGAGCTCCCGCCAGCCTGGGACACACGCATCTCCCGCGGCGAGGAGAGCCGGCGCTCGCCTGGGCTCTGGGGTCACGCGCTAGTCGGAGGAGCTAGAGCTCCAATGCCTGAGATACCAGACTGCAGTCACCGCCGCCGCTGTTCCCTTCGCCGCCGCCGTCCCCGTCAGCCCCCGCAGTCTCTGCCACCGTCTCACACCGAAAACCAGGGCACAGCCATCTTGCCTCTGCTCCTCTCGCGAGAGCTCCCGAGCCTCCGAGCTAGGAGAAAGCATCGCGAGAACTGAGCTGCTCCCGCTCCCTCCCTCCTTCCCGCTCTTTTCCGGTTGCCCCAGGGCTCAGGCGCTGCCTCCCACCCCAGAGGCTGTGTTTTCTCCCTTAGATGGTGTCTCCGAGTCGCAGGACCGGGACCCATAGATCCCCGAGGCCGCGCTTTTTGTGGGCGCTCTGAAACCTTGGCCTGTTTTGGAGAAATTCGATGCGCGTTTTAAGCGCCGACTTAACCTCGTCCACATACGCGGCTCCTGCGGAGTGACGCCACTACATACCGGAAGTGATGTCAATGGGATGCCCAGGTCCTTAATAAACGTACACCAAGTGTCTAACATCTTGCCACGCAGAAAGCTAGTGCGCTCGAAGATGCCGCTCCCGCCTGCCCAAAGCGCTACCGAGGAGGAAAGACATACAATTGTGGATGTAATATTCAACTATGTCAGGAATAAAGCAATGGGGGCGCCGTGTTGCGCAAGGCATAGGAGGGGCCGGGCTTTGCATTAGCCTGTCAGAAGACTCATCCTAGCAGTAAAAGGCTGACCTTGGAAAAACAATGGGCCTTTCAGACAGCGGGAAGGGAAGTCTCTCAAATTATTAGATGACTGAATTTGGAGCAGGTAGAGATAAACTGTGCCAAGCGTTCTAGAGTGTCAGAGACAGTGTGTAAAGTATGTTGTCCAGTAACTTAAGAGCAGCACAGCCTCAACCCAGTGTCCACTTGTGCAGTAAGGCAAATGGAGCAACTAGAACTTTGACAAAGTAACAAGCTACGTGGCACTGAGGCAGAGGTGTGTAGGGGGAGTCTGCGAAAACTATCGAGGTCTTTGGCGGCGTTATATGGGGTACAGCTGTAGTCCCAGCACTCAGAAGGCTGAGGCAGAAGGGCCACCATGAGTTGGAGGCCAGCCTAAACTGCATAGCGAGACCCTGACTCTAAAACAACTATAACAACAAATAGTAAAGGCCTTTGAGAGTTGCTGCCCTCAAACTCTTCTTCCTTGAACTTTATTACTACCTGTACTTCCCAACCCCCACAAAAACAGGACTCCTTTGAAAAAAGAAGTTATTAATTCTACCTGGAAGAAATAAAAATCACATCAGGAGATCATTCTGGTGCGGTAAATATGAGAACTGTTTAAAATGTGTATTGTGGGGCCGAGGAGAGCTCAGAATAAACGCTTGTTGGCAAACGCAGGGTCCTGAGTCAATCCCCGGTACTGACAAAAAAAAAGTACCATTAGTTGGCCAATTGAGGAAAGGGAAACAAGACATAATTCTAATAACAGCTATCATTTATTTAGAGTTTAACTCGTATTAAGTGAAGCAGTCTGACTCCATTCGAGACTGAGCACCGATCACATTAAACCTCCCGTCACTTGCTGTGCTTATGTACCTGCTAGAAATGCATAATCATGAGTTGACAAGTCCCAGTGGCTACAGCTGCAATCCACAGATCCTTGTGCTTGACATGGAAGAATGATCTCAAAGTATGATGCTGATTTCTTTGTCTTTTTTAGTGTATTTGTTTATTTGTTTTTGTTTTTGTTTTGTCTTTTTGAGACAGGGTCTCACTATGCGGGTTCAGGCTGGCCTTAAGCTCACTTTGTAACTCAGCTGGTCTCGAACTCACAACAGTCCTCCTGCCTCAGCCTCCCAAGTGCTGAGGTTACAGGCATGCGCCACCATGCCCAGCTTTTTTTTTTTTTTTTTTAATGTATTTGGTACAGGGTCTCTCTATACAGCTCGGTTTTGTAGGTAGTGAGCCTCCTGTTTCAGCCTCAGCACAGAGAAGGGATTTACAGGCTGGTGCCACCATGCCTGGTTTGTGATACTCATTTCTTCCAGATAGAATTAATAATTTCTTCTTTTCCTGCCTTTAAGAATTTATATGATTCCAATTATTTTTGGATTTTTGACACAGGATCTTGCTCTGTAGTTCAAGCTTGCCTAGAGCTATGTAGGGAGTTGTGCTTGAGAAATCATTACTCAGCCTTGAGCTGATAAGTAACCACGAGTCCCTGTGTGTTCACCAGCCTGCCCCTAATGGGTAACCAACTCCTTTTCACTGAACTCCGCACTCCCTATGCCCATGACTGCAGGAAAAATCCTATGGCCCCTAGGAGAGTAGATAGTCTGGTCTCTAGTGTGTTTTAAAGTAAACCTGTCCTGTGAACTTATAGCTCTGTTTTTCCTTTCTCTTTATCCTAACAGTAGGTGCTGTTGCAAGCACATCTTAACATTTTGTATCTATATATTCAAAATTGTTTGGATAGGTATACAGCTACTTTCTCTTAATAGATTTTTTCTAATAGTATTTGTGGACAAGATATCATGTCTACATCTTGTACTATGAAGAACCACTAAAAAACAACAATATGCAATGTATTAATTATTGAAACTGTCCTACTAATTGGTTTTGAAACTGTCTCATTGCTATTTGTTTATCAATAAAATTATTTTTTAAAAAATGAATTTAACCCTTGTGACTCCAAGGTACTCCCCATCCCTATTTGGCAGGTGAGGAAAATGAAGTAGAGAAAGGGGCAGCTCACCCAATCAGAACTGAGAATATAAGATGATATTTGAGAATCACTAAGGGCAAGAAGGTGACAGGAATAATAGGGTTCCCTGAGATGAGAAACGAAAGCTATGGTTTCATCATGAAACCCAATTGTAGGAAACAAATTCTCTAGGCTAGTCCATGGAGATCAAAAAGATTTCAAATACAGGGAGACAGAATCACATTTTGTTGTGGTCAGCTAAATTAGAAAGAAATATAGACAGGACCAGTCCTCAAGGACAATATGGAAGACAAAGTGACTGCAGCTTTGGGAGACAGAGACACTCCTGCTTTGGGACATACCTCATGAAAAAAGAATAAATAAATGCAGCCACATACTTCCGTAGGGATGGGCATCAGTGATTGATATTCTACATAGATATCAATCACCTTGAAAGAACCCAAATGAGTCGCTAACCCAACCTCCAACAGGAAGAGACCTTGTCCTGTATTCATGCCCACTAGCTACATGACTAGCTTCTTCACTGGATTTAATCCATTTTACCTGAGCAATGGTGCTTGTAATCTCATTGGTTGACCATAGTTTTGCCCCACCTACAGGAGTTCCCCTGTTTACCACCTTAGACCCACCTCACCACATGGTTTTCCTCCATAAAAGCTGGAAGAGACAGCTTCCCAGGGGCTACCAGCTAGCCCCCCCCATCCCTCTATCTGACAGGAGTTTTTTTTCCCCCAATAAATATATTCTGCTCTTAACCTCCATTCCTAAAATTCATTCCTTTGTTTTAGAGAACACAAACTCATCCCAGGTACCCTTCAGGTCGGGAGTTTCATTTTTCCCCTATATCAGTTTCACCACCATAACATATAATCACCTGTGCCCAAATATGTTGCCAGTCTTTCCATTGCTGGCCCTCACAACCTGGCCATACTCCCACCCACACAACCAGCTAGCTGCTCTCAGCCCTTGCCTCAGCCTCCACACCTCACATTCACTGCTGTGTGGGAACTCACTGCATACTAGGCAGTGCCTTCTGTCTATCAGTAATTGGTACAAATATTCTCTTTGCACAAGGTTTTGTTTTGTTTTGTTTTGCTTTCCACTTGGCATAGAAGTCTGGTCCAGGAAATTACATTGAACTAAACCTCCAAATATAATTTAGTGTTTCCTGCTATTTTGAATGTAAGAAACAAACCACAATCGTATCTACATTA
Organism: Ctenomys sociabilis; assembly: GCA_004027165.1. Classification (NCBI taxonomy): domain Eukaryota; kingdom Metazoa; phylum Chordata; class Mammalia; order Rodentia; family Ctenomyidae; genus Ctenomys; species Ctenomys sociabilis. Next base: position 576 of record PVKA01031346.1, on the reverse strand, counting down.
GCAGGATTTATGGCTTTGCAACCAGAAGATACCACAGGTGTCTTCATATTCCACAACAGTTGCTTCAGATAACTCAAAATACTATTTATATTCATTACTACTAAAAATTATGTTCATGGTGCCCATTGATAGATATTTTTAATGCATTAACACACACACACACACACACACACACACACACACACACACACACACATATATATATCAGTATTTTTAAACCTTAAGTTTGGTTTTAAAACGTATTTGATAATAATTTCTTTTTTTCTTTTTTCTTTTTCGGTACAGGTCTCAATATGCAGCCCACACTCGCAGTGATCCTCCTGCTTTCTGCCTCCCTACTGCTGGAATTACAGGTGCGCACCACCACGCCCAGACTCCCATGGCCGGCTCAGCGCACCCAAAGGAGGGGCCAGCGTGGCATGCGGAAACAGGAATCTAACCCTTGCTGTGGCACTTACCTAAGCAAGCGCTTAGTCTGCTGAGCTATACTGCCGGCCCTTGAAAATAATTTCAAGACAATGCATTTCCTTTGTAATTCAAAGTATTTATGAGGCCGCATTTAGAGGCAACTGTTTT
>PVKA01031345.1:0-26358 GCA_004027165.1 Ctenomys sociabilis | reverse complement strand
GGCCATACTTCCAAAATTGCTGTACAGATTTAATGCAATCCCTATCAAATTGCCACCAACATACCTCCCAGATATAGAGAAATCAATCCTAAAATTTATTTGGAACCACAAACGACCTAGAATAGCAAAGGCAATCTTGGCCAATCAAGAAAAAGCAGGAGGCATCACAATTCCTGATTTGAAATTATGCTACAAAGCCACTGTGATAAAATCAACATGGTATTGGCATCAAAATAGACCTGAGGATCAGTGGAATAGATTAGAATATGTGCTTAAACATTTTTAACTTTTATAACAATTCTTAAGAACCATATAAATTATTATTATATTTATTCATTCAGAAATGTACCAAGTTTTATATCAATATCAACTCAAGAGATTTAGCAAAATGTTGCAAAAAGACAAATAAATTCAGTGGAAGAGAGAAATGTATTATAAAACATTTTGAATTAAATCTGGATAAGACATAAAAAGAAAAAAATTATAAAAATGAAACATAAAGACACCAAATTTTAATGTGTCAACATTGTCATTAAAATATGACTATCTGAATGTACAAAAATGATAAAATTATGTTGGGTGAGTGCCTCAAAAACTAATTAAATGCTTCCTGGGATAGAACTCATTGCAAGACAATATATTTAAAATTAAAGGTAGGAAGTTAGGTTTGATGAAGCATGCTGTTAATCTCAGCACTTGGGAGGCTGGGACAAAATTTTTAAAAAGTAACTCAAAGTTAATCAAAGACCTAAATGTAAAAATCATAATTTTTAAAGAAGTCACAGAAGAAAATCTATAGAAACTTGGATTTTTTCTCTTATGCAGCAAGAATTGTTCAACCCTCAGGAAAGATACTGACATAGAGATAGAGACAGAGATAGAGATATTTATATGTATGCAAATTTATCTTAAAGTGCAATATTTGCACTGCAAAAGACACTGAAACAACAACAAGCAAGCTCTCACATTGGGATTAAATATCTAAAAAATACCCATGTAATAAACAATACAACTCAATAAGAAATTTAATTATGAGCAATATTGATATCATGTACTTTCATATATGATGCAATGAGGCTAATTCTCAAAACTAGCTGCTGTAGTCTTCAGGACAGAAAGAAACATGACTCCATCTAATTGTGAATACAACAATTGGCTATTCTGAATTGAAGGGCATTCATTCAAAGACATTTCCCCCTTAGTGTTTGGGACTGAACCCAGAACTTTCACACTGAGCTATAGCATCAGGCCCCACCCTTTAGTTTCAACCTTCTATTTCTGAAGAATTGTCTCAGTCACCCAGTTGCCCAGGGTTTGCTTAAACTTGCAATCCTGCTGGCTTAGCCTCCCATGGTACTTGCACAACAGTCACATTATTTTTTATAAATCTAGCTGCCAAATAAACTTCCAAACATTTTTTAAGCTTGAAGGGACTAAGTGCATATAATGAAAAACTGCAAGGTGTGGTATCATTCATTGGATTCTAGTAAGAAATACTGAAATTAAAGTTCTGTATTTTAATTAATGATAGTTTACTAATGTTAATTGCTCAGAACTGATGAAAGTATCATAGTTGAGTAAGAGGACACCGATATAGAAATAGAAGATATTTCTTCCCCAGGGCTGTAACTTGACTGTAAAGCTGTTATTATTTTAATATTTTAACCTTTTCCATAAAAGTAATTTGATTATTTCCTATAAGTAAGGTGTAGTAAATGCACATGTTATTACAACAGTTTGAGTAGGAAATCCAAGGGCAATGTGAAGAAAAGTAACTAGTTTTAAATCTTCAAAGATATTGGCAATAATTTTTCTAAAGTGGATCAAAAATTAGGACATTGAAAAAGGATACAAAGTAAAAGAAAACAAAAATGATTAAAGCTTTAGTTAGCCAGTTTGAAAGAATACACGAATACTAACAGAAATGTAGCAAATATTCGGGAAGGGAAAGAAATTTGAGAAGAGAACTGATTACTAAATCGCTGGAAATGTTAAGTTTGGCTTAAACTCTAGAAGGGCATCTGAGTCTAAAGGTCAGTACAGCCATTATTAGCATGTGGCTGTCAGAGGACAAATTTAGACAGCAGACAGAGATCTGGTGAAAGCACACAGAAAGTGTAGCTGACATTAGAAGAATAAGTTGCTAAGGCAGAGATTATAGTGAGCAAAAAAGTAGCCCAGCTAATATAAAAGTATGAGAAAAGGGCTGGAAAGCAAGGACATCCTAAAGACAGAACTTGTAGAAAAGTCTACATAAAGCATTTAGAATAAAGATGGACAATAATAACAGGAAACATTAAAAGATGTTGAGAGGAAAATAGATTTGAGTAAATAAAAACAAGACAGGGTAGCTAAAACAGGAAGTATCCAGAACTGCTAAGCACTGCAGATATAAGCATCTGCATAGAGATAAGCATCTATGTTAACTGACTGAATTTCCTAAGGTATAATACGGAGTGGTCATTGATTACCAAAAGATGTTGGCTTCAATAGTGAGTGAAACACAACATGGGAAGAAGTAGAAGATACAGCTCATTATACTAAATCATAGCTTTCATAGGGAAAAATACACTGAAAGCAAGACAGATACATTGGGACTCTGAATTTGAGAATCTGGATGAGTTTCTCTTTTCAACCTAGGAGTTTTGACTGCCTGTAAGTTTCACAATTATGCAATCATATATAATGTTTTGTTAGCACGGGTTTATCATGTTAAATGAATACGTGAGGTTTGGAGTGCCTCATAGGGGTATTATACATATGTATTGTCAAATTATTTACCTGTTACATGACAATGGTTGCACGTATAAATCAAAGTGATACAGAATTTATATAAGAATTACTAAGCATGCAGGCACTGCAATGATTATATAGTATACTGCCATACAGTTTCCAAAAGAAAGAGAAATGGTACAGCATAATTTGACTGAGGAAACATCTTTTGCATGAATGCAGGCAGCATGTTTTTAATAGGAACAGAAAACAAAGTTAGTAATACAGATTATATGAAAGACCAGAGGAAAAAAATGGCCAAAACCAGCAATTTTGGGGGTTAAAAATCACAGTTGGAAGGGCTGGCCAGATAGCTCAGCTGAGTAAAATGCCTGCCTAGGCAGACGCAGGGTCTGCTTTTTTTTTTTTCTTTCTTGTGCTGGTCCCACCCTACTGGGGAATGAGATGGCCAGTGAGAACGGGCCTGCTCCTGCTTGCAATCCCAGCGATTGAAGGGTTACAAACATGAAGGAACACCATGCGTCTGATCTGTGGAGTGAGGCCCTGTTTACTCTATAGATCCTGTAGACCCTGTACTAAATACATAAACAAAGAAAACTTAAAAAAGCACAGTTGGAAGGACAAATTGTATTTACTAGAAGTCTTCAAAAGAAGGACAAAGAAATCCTTTGGATTTAGTTTAGTAGAAATGAATATGCTTTTTCAAAACAAATATTTGAATATTTTCTGTAGAATTACTATAGTAAATTAACTATATAGTGGACATACAGTGGTAAAAATACAAGATCATGATACTTGATATATATGTAGGTTTTTGTTTGTTTTCTTTCAATACTTCACCTACTATCCCACTGCCTCGCCTCTGTGTTTTCTCATAAGATAAAGATGCACATTGTAGTACATCCCTTGTATAAGACCACTCAAGTCTTTCTATCTTTTATTTTGATGGTGTGATCTTAGAAAATCTCTTGTGTCTTTGTAATTATCTTATTTGGAGTGTATAAAGCTTTATGGGTGTGTAGACTGATACATTTCTTTACGTTGTCATGATGTAAGAAATTAATTTTTCACTTTTTCTGCTCTTTATTTTGCCTCTGACACTCTGATAGCACACTTGGTGTGCTTGGTGGTTAATTAATGAGAGTCAATTAAATTTTCTTCATTTGTTTTATTCTCTACATGCTTGTCTGGTTAATGTCAACTCATACATCTTTAAATGAATTTTTTTCACTATTGTGCATGTTGAGCTCCTCTAGAGAACTTTTTCTAACAGTTATTAAAGTTTTAAGACTCAAAATTTTTATTCAGCTCCTTTGTATAACTTGTGTGTATTAATATTCTCTATATGTTTGGAAATCACTTGCTTTCATTTAGTGTTTCAAGTACAATTTTCTGTTGTTGATCTGAAATCTTTTTTCTAGGAAGTCAAAATCTAAACTTCCTTTGGGAAAGTTTTTGTCAATTCCTTTTTTTTTTTTTTTCTTTTGTCTTGTAAATAAGACATGGTCATTTGCAGGGCTTTGTTCTTTAACATATCTCATAGTTTTTAAAAATTGAATTGGAAATACCGTGGTTGTTTTTTAACATTGTAACTCTGTAAATGAGTTTTCTGTGCTTTCATTGTTCAGTAGCTTCGTAAGTCTATTATGTCATATGTGGCAATTGAAGTCTCCGTCACATTGTCCAATTGATTTCCAACGAACAACTCAATGGAAATTTCCTTAAACCCCCCAAACCTGTCATGACTACTTTTCTTTCCTTCCTGAGACAAAAATATCCCACACCCAAAATTCAGGAGGGAAAGACTTATTTCACTCAGAATTTGCAGAGATTTCCACTCTTTCTCAGCTGGTGCCAAGGAAGGATGGCATGGCATAGGGGCAGCACTGCAAGGTGGCAGGGAACAGCAAAAGCAGCAAGAGGAATGGGCGTAACAATCTTCTTTTCTTCTTGTGTGTTGTAAGCAGCCTTCCATCCTGGGGTGGGTGTAGCACTCACATTGTCTCCATCCCTTCATTTTGAGGGAGTGAGGACCTAAGCCCCCTACTGAGCCACCTAGTTAAACATCTCAAGTTGATACAATGAATGAACCATAATACCTTCTTTCTTCATTAAGCATTGATAAGTGTTTATTTTCTATAACAGTTTGGAATTCTTAAATGTTTACTCTGATCCTTAATGTCTGGATCAGTGGAGAGGTGGTTGGTTCTTTGTAGCTCTGTGTTCTACCTCCCTTAGTAACATCACTCCTTCTTTCCTAGGAAACAATGCTATCTCTGTCTCTGTCTCCATCCCTGTCTCCTCCCTTCTTTCTCCCCTGCCACTTCCTTCTCTCCCTTCTTCCCTCTTTCTCCTCACCCACCCCCACAGAGGATTTCCCCAGCAAAGGGGCTTATGCTTTGAAGAGTTTTCATAAATTGCACATATTGTTTATGATGTGGAAACTTAATTTTTATAAAATAAGGGAGGATCCCTTTAATTAAGCCGCAATACCAAATCTCTAAAAATAAATTCTGGAATTCATGATATAATTATATCATTCCGTTATGGCATGAACGCTATGCACTAGGAAGCTGTTAAGACACCTTTGTCAGTCAGTGGCTCTGGACCTCTTCAAAGATACAAAATCTAACTGGTGATGGATCGAGATTTGTATCTGTATTTTTTAAACTGCTTGTCATTTTCTGGCTGCCAGGAGATAGAAGGTGGTCAAAAAACATTTGTCCTGCTTGTATTTGGTGATCTCCATGTTTGTTTTTTCTTTGCTTGTTGTTTTGCTTTTCATTATATGAGCACTTTAGTTATATGAGTCCCAGCATTTTAAATGAAAGTGCTTTAGCATTGACTTATTTCATATGTAGCATTTTCCTTTTGCTGTATTGGTTTGCAAAGTCTCAGTTTTCTAATTCTAGTCATGCTTTCTGTCTTCTTGGGATTTAAAAAGGAGCAGAGAGAAATGCAATAAATACTCATTATGCTGAAATCTATGTGCATGGATAATACTTCTAATAGCTTGAATAAAATCCAAAGATATTTATATTTGGATTTAAAAGTATGAAGATACTGAAACAAGACCATAGATTCATAAGTGTCAAAGTAGCCAAGGCCAATTATCTACACATATAAATATATTTCACAAATAAACCATAAAATTCAGTTATCAATCAATCACTGTGTATTGAGTGTATATCCTCTGTGCTTTGTCATGCAAGTATCTTACAGCTATAGCTTTATTGACTGATGAGGATCAATGAGTTATCAATATAGCTAGGATAATGCTTTATCAGTCATAAAGTCTGGCTGGAACACACAAATAGAGCTTTGGGATAATCCAATAGGAGACATAAATGTAAATTCCATGAGGACATGTCTTATACATAAATCATTTAATTAATTGAACAAAGAGATGAAATGTTTTCATATACCATATTATTTAAATAAGTGCATTAAAGTTATCCTTTTGTAATATACATTATATGTATAATAAACTACCAGTAATTTATATATTTCTACTTAAACCAATTTAACTGTAAAGGTTCCATTTTTCTCTTATTATATGTGTTTTTGTTTTGGAACCTTGTAATATAAACTTAGATGCAACATCTAGAAGTTAGCAAAAGTAGTTATCATCAGAGTAACAAATAAGAGGACATCCAGAAAATATTTTTAAGGAACAGAACAAAATGATTCTCCCATTCTATCCTCATCCCACTGTGAGGGCTGCCACCTGGCCCTCCTGAGTGTCTTACAGAACTCTGAGCTGCCACCAACCACAGCTTGACCTTAACCTAAAGTCGTTCGGTTTAGTAGGTGGAAGAGCAGAGAGGCAAGGAGAGACCAAACAGTTCATAGAAACCTCTGCTGCAAACAGTGCAAAACCAGTGTTTAGAAAATTCTCTTTAGGCAGCTTTCACCAAAGATCACACTTCATATTTTTGATCATTTCTTTTTCTCTTTTGTCCACACTAAGCAAGGTAGAGAAAAGACATGCACAGAAGCATTACTGGCTATTCACACTGTTCTCTCATTCATCCTGCCTGCTCTTTATGGAATAGCTAGAGCTGTGTAAAGTTGATAGAATAGGAAAGGAAAAAAAATCCTTTCTCCTCAGACAGAGATCACAGAACATATTTGATTTCATATAATACATTTGGAATAAAATATATAATATCCATTTTGACTTTAGGCACCTTCAATCTACAAATAATGGAATAAAGAACATTCAAATGAAAAAAAAGAACATTCAAATATTAAAGGGAAGTATTTTATTTGTATGCTTTCTGATTTTGGAATATATACTTGAAAATGGATTTTTGTTTACTTCCAGAAACTTAATATAGACAATGTTTAGAATATTTTGTTTGATGCTCTGGATTGTGTATGTATATGTTTTATAGAGCAGATCCAGCACCAGGTATATTGCTTTCATTCAACACTCATTTTTTCTTTAAGACTTAGAATAATTCAATGGAAAGTCCCAACTACATAAATTCACATTCAGTGTTTGTGCTGTCTGAAATGGCATGTACAGGCAGCAAGGATTTGTCAGCCAAGATGGAACCAAAAGTTTCAAGGGTTGAGAAAACTTGATAAAAGAACATTTGTAACATTCTCTAAAGGAATTAGGATAAAGGAAAAATTAATAATAGACAGGCAATGATGATAGTCTTGCAGGCAGCAGAACTAAATAGAAATATTTTTTAGGCAGTCAGTTCCGGCCAGGCCCTCAAAAGAAATAATAACAGGAAACAAGATATCTGCAACTCTGGGGAAGAAGGGAGGCTCCTGCTGTGGACCAGAGCTAAAGTCCAAAACAGATGCTAAAAGAATAACACCAGAGATTGATATTCTAAGTAGGTAGCAATCACCTGAAAAGACCCAAGTGAGTCACTAGCCCAACCCCAGAGGGGAAGAGACCCTGTCCACTATTCATGCCTGCTTACTACGTGACTCACTTCCCCATTTGGTCCTGGGCCTAATCAACTTTACCTGAGCAATGGTGCTTGTAATCCCACTGGTTGACCATATTTTGTCCCACCCCAACTCCAACTAAGCGAGAACCCTCCTGTAACTTAGACCCGCCTGGTTTTGCCCTATAAAAGTCCCTAAAAGAGACAGCTTCCTGGGCAACCTGCTAGGGCCCCCCTTCTGTCCCTCTCTAACAGAAGCTTTTCTATCCAATAAAGTTTTTCCTCAACCTCCATTTGTACCTAAAATTCATTCTTCGGTTTTAGAGAACAGGAACTCATCAAGGTCAGGTTGGGTGTTTCACTTCCCTGTATCAATAGTACCATAAAATTTTGTCAACATTCTAAACTCATGAAATAGTCTCATAGTTTTGAAAGTACATCCTATTATATATAAGTATTCTCTTAATTGTGTTCTGCTGCCAGGTGGTGCACACCTGTAGTCCAGCAGTAGGGAGCTTGAGGCAGAAGGATAATTTTGAGTTCAAGACCAGCTTTGGATGGCCAGCCTGAACTGCATAGCAAGACCCTGTCTCTAACACACAAATACTAAGAGTTTTCTGCTCCACATTAATAGCACTGGATTATGAGCTGGAATTGGTTTCTTAGTAGACATAGTAATGTAGAACTCAGCAGGAAATTAGTAGTATCACCCACTGCATAATTAAGAATTATGTGGGATCCTAACTGAAGCACTCTCAGAAGTACCTTTAGGAATTCTTCAGCAGGCTAAATCCTATCTAAGGAAAGAGTTTTTTTTTTCCTAATGGAACTGAAAAAAAAAAAAATAACCACTTTATTCATACTGAAAGTGGTGCTAGGAAAATTAGATATCCTTGCTTTAAAAATATAACAGATACTACTGTAATGTGGCTTTCTTTGTACTGTACATCATTCTTGAATAAGGTTCTATATGTAAATGAAAGAATTCAGTTTTATGAAAGACCTATGTCATTGCTCTTAAAATGGACATGTGCAACCCCTCTCAGACTTCGTTTCTTCCTCAGTATTCAGCGATTAACAGTTTAATTTTCTTAATCATACTTTTATATGGAGAGGATTTAGTTTCACTTTTAATGTACTGTTTAGTTTAATCTTATCAAAAATCTCATGTTGTCCAGAAGGGATCTTCTCTTTACAAAATTTCTATTTAATCTGTCTTTTACCAAAGTTAGATAAAAATGTTCCATTTAACTCTTCTTGTGTGCAGTACAAGGGCATTAAGTACATTCACAGTTTGCAAAAGCATCACCACTATCAGCTTCTAGAACCTCTTCTGCTTGGCAGGCTGTAACTCCATACCTATGAAAAATAATTTCTCAGCCTCTGGAACTACCATTTTATTTTCAGTCACTCTTCTTTTGACTATTCTATGCACCTCAGATGAGTGGAATCATAACAAATTTCGTCATTTTGCATCTGGCAATTTCACTTAGCATAGTATCTTCACAGCTCAACTACATTGTAGAGGTATCTGTCAGTTAAAATCTTACTCCATGCTAAAGAAAAACATCTTCAATTGTATAGTATTCACCAGTTTCCCATCTCTGGCACAAAGAATCTGACATACAACTTACAGCACGGTGTGTTTATTTTTACCTCCTGTTTTCACTCCATGGCTGGCTTGCTGCAAGGCAAAAGCAGGATGGTAAAGGGAAATGGCCCAGGAGATAAAGCTCAGAGTGTGACAGCAAGGACAGATGAAATATGTGGAGAAGATACATTCAGGTATATGTGCAGAATAGTTTAGAGAATTGTATTGTTGATTTCTACTGCTCTGTTGAAATGAGCAGCTAATGGTTTTTTTCTTTTTACAAAAAAGAGGTGTTATATAAAGTGGAGCATAAATCTGCCACAAATAAGGATAAATTTGAGACTTTTTAGATAAATTGTTGCATCTTTTTTTCCCTAAATTTTTGTTCTTGTCTCTCATCTTCTATTAACTTTTTTAAAAAGTTTACTTTAAAGAGAGTATAGTAATAGTTGATATTGCATTAGAAACAGTACACATTTAGAAGACCAAGATGACAGCTATTTCTTTTTGTTGTTGTTGTTGAGGATAAAATTTTATTGGAAAGAAAAAGCTTCTGTTAGAGAGGGACAGAAAGGGGGCCCGAGCAGGTTGCCCAGGAAGCTGTCTCTTTTAGGGACTTTTATAGGGCAAAACCATGTGGGACTAAGGTAGAGATGAAGGGGTCTCGCTTAGGTGGAGGTAGGGTGGGACAACACTATAGTCAACCAATGGGATTACAAACACCGTTGCTAAGTAAAGTTGATTAGGCCCAGGACCAAATGGGGAAGTAAGTCATGTAGTAAGCGGGTATGAATAGGGGACAGGGTCTCTTCCCCTCGGGGGTTGGGCTAGTGACTTATTTGGGTCTTTTCATGTGATTGCTACCTATTTAAAATATCAATCGCAAGTGCTACTCTATTTCAAGCATGGTTTTGTTATTACACATTGCTGATCTCAATGTAGTTGTTTAATTCACAGATACTAACATATAGAGTTACCCATGGTGAGTATTCTGCCCATTATCTGTTATTTTGAAAAATCTGCTGGAAATTCTTAACACTACTGCCTCATTCATCTTATAAATATACAGGTACAGTTTTGCCCCTACCTTAGTTCCTAACTTTTCTCCTTTCTCTCTCTTGTTAAATGCTTAAGCTCTTTTTCTTTTCATTTAACTGTGTCTGTTACACCTTTCAAGTTTTTAATTTCTTTTTTTTATGAGTTCCTACACTAGGAAGACAATATGATATATGCCCATGTGGGTCTGGTTTATTTCACTTATAAGTATAAACTCAAGTTGCATCCATTTACCTATAAAGGTGTTGAGTTTGCTTTTCTTTAGAGCTGAGTAATACTCCATTGTATAAAAATACTACATCTTTTTCATCCATTCCTCAGGTGACAAGCATTTTGGTTTCCAGATTTGGCTATCAAAAATTGTGCTGCTATAAACATGAACACAAATATATCAATCAGTATGATATGATGTTTTCATTTCCTTTGGGAAAATTTCTGGAAGAGGGATAGCCAGATTAAATGGAATTTCCAGTCCTGGTTTTTTAAGGAGTCTTCACACTGTTCACCATAATGACTGGACAAGTCTACATTCCCACCAGCAGTGGAGAAAGGTTCCTTTTCCCTTGAAGTCAGGGATTATAATGCCTCCTGTCTTGCCATTTTTACCCTGGATGACTTTTGCTGTTCTAGGTCTTTTCTGGTTCCAAATAAATTGTAGGAATGATTTGTCTACACCTGTGAGGTATGCTGGTGGTATATTGATAGGAAATGCATTAAATCTGTATAACAATTTTGGAATTATAGCTATTTTCACAATGTTGGTTCTTCCTATGTGGGAGCAAGGAATATCTTTCCATTTTCTGAAATCCTTTTTAGTCTCTTTTTTTTTTTCAAGGTACTGTCATTTTCATTGAATAGAACTTTTACTTCTTTAGTTAGGTTACCCTAAGTATTTCATTCTTTGTGGCACTATTGAAATTGATGCCTGTTGAAGTCATAATTTTAAATGAAATAAAATGGATACACAAGTTGAAAGATTGCGTGGTTCTTTCTTCTGAGAAACCAAATGTATAACCAAGGAGAACGAAAATAGAAGATAGATCTTGAGAAATAGGAAGAATTTCTTCCAATGGAAAGAGGAGCAAGGGAGGAAGGAAGGGAAAAGAGACTTTTAAAATAAAGAAAAAATTGAAAGGAAAAAGTGGAAATAGAGCTTTTGTTAGTTGGGAGGGAAAGGGCTGAAAGCTAATGGAAAAAGATAGGTTGTATGACATAGTTACAAATTTCTCTTAAAATGTGATTCTTATGTACTTCAAACATGTGCAAATAGAAAACGAATAGCTTGTGTGGAGCAGTGATTGTGCAGTGTGTTTGTTCACATACTCACTATGCTAAGTATTGCTCAGGCCCTGTCATTTCACCCATTCATTTATTTCTATGATTTACATTGGAAACCTGTTTATTTGTTCCAAGTAGACAGTTTTTGTATACTTTTAAAATTTAGAACATTATATTCACCTCTAATATTTTTTTCTGGTGAAATCTAATAATAAGTTTTGGTTAATCTTTTACTAATTTGTGGTTGCTTTGTGAAAATGACCCATAATTTTATGCCACTTCCCATAAAAATCTCATATTCTAAGTACATTTGACGTAATTTCTGCATGTCTCTGGATCTCAGTAATGTTCTGTGGCAGTGAGACTGAACAGGAAGGAACAAGCCAAAGAGCAGCAAAGTAAGAAATGAAAAGGAGAGAAATGTCAGCATATCAGAGAATAAAGTCTCACTTAAGAAGTGGAAAGACATAAAGGCATCTCCTTATTGTTAACTATTCATAATACAGACATAATAGAACTTGAAAGAAGAGATAAATAAAACAAAATATTCAACAGTGGTAAATGATTATAATAACTCTATGGGTGGTGTTGACTAACTTGACCAACATCTAGCAAGCTATCATGTAATCAAAAATGAGGAAAGATTATTATCAAATACTTTTTTTAGTTGTGTCTTTCCCTGGTTTTGATATCAGTATAATACTTGCCTCCAGAAATGATTTTGAGAGGATTGCTTTCTTTTCAATTTCATTGAAGAGTTTAAGGAGTATAGGGATTATGTCTTCTGTAAATTTCTTGTAGAATTCAGCTGTGAATCCATCAGCACCTGGAATTTTCTTTGTTGCCAGTTTTTTTCTTATTACATTTCATATTTCATTGGCTGTTATTGAGTCATTGAGAGTTGTTGTATCTTCTTGCTCAGTGTTGGTAATTTGTACCTTTCTAGGAATCTCTCCATTTTTCTGTGTCTTCTATGGTGTGAGAGTAAAGATTCTCAAAGTAGCTATTAACAGTCTTCTACATTTCCACTGGGTCTGTGTTAGTTACACCCTTTTCATTCCTCATTGCTCGCATTTGAATTTTTTGTTTCCTCTTTTTGATGAGGTTAGCTAGGGGCTTATCAATTTTATTTAATTTTTCAAAGAACTAGATTTTAGATTCTTTAATTCTTTGAACCGTTTTCTTCATCTCAATTGAATTAATTTTGCTCTAATATTTATTATTTCTTCCCATAAAGAAGAAATAAGGCTCTGCATTTGGTTTCCTCTTCCTTTTCTAGATGTTGGAGATACAACATTAGGTTGTTTATTTGCTCTCATTCTGTTTTCCTAACATGTGAGTTCATAGCCATAAATTTCCCTCTGAGAACCGCTTTCATTGCATTCCATAAATTCCAATAAGCCTTAAACAGCCAGCAGAAATGAGAAAAACAAGATATAAAAAGTAAAGAGATACTAATAACTGTACTGTGAAAGGCTCAAGTCAACAATTTCTTTCTTTTTCTTTTTTGGCAGAACTGGGCATTGAGCTCAGGTCCTTGTGCTTGCCAGTCAAGCATTTATTCCACTGAGCCATCTTCCCAGCCAAGTCAACAACTTCACTCATTGCAAGTCTTACAGAAAACCCATTACTACTATGGTCTACTAGACTACACTAAAAAATTTTGCTGAATTCAGGCACCTACAATATTTAAATAAGAAAGGAATACCCTTCTCTGACAAAACTAAAGAAAAAAGGGGATACAAATGAATGACCATTTTGTATCTGTATGTTCAAAATAGGATGGATACACAGCTGCATCTTCTCAGATCACTGAATAGAGAGATTTGTTCTAGTAGTGTTTGTGGACATGTTATCATGTCTGAATCTTGTACAATGAATAACCACTAAGATGACAATATGCAATGTGTTAAATATTGAAACTGTGCTAGCAATCAGTTTTGAAACTGTCTCATTGCTATTTGTTTCTCAATAAAATTATTTTTAAAAGAAAATAAAAAAAATTCATGCATCTCCTGGACCAAAGAATATGAACCTCATTTATTATTTTTTGCAAAACAAAGGGGTTAAAACTGTCATTTATAATTTAGATTTGGATGAACAAACAAAATAATTTAAAAATATGGAGTAAAGGCTAATCAGGCAGGGCATCACCAACATCTTCCCCACTACATTTAATGGGTGGACATTTTACTAAACTTATGCTACTCAAAGAAAAATTTGAAGGCCAACATGGCAGAACAAAGTGTGTTTTTCAAATACAGGTAATAGTGCAAAATGAATTCAGAAAGGGACAAGACACTGGAATAGAATAATGTCCCTCCCTCTAGCCAGTGTACTTCATTTGCTTGGCAACAGTTTGTGCCATAGGGCTTGTTACTTCTGGGTCCTAGAGACAGCTGATCTCTGTGATGCATAGCTGGTTATGATGATGCATATTGTAAAACCAGTAGACAACTGCCAAATACTCTGTTTCTGTCCCTCCTGCTTGCTCATCCCAGATGAGGCCCATCGGGGCCTGGTATGTTAGGAATTATCCTGATAATCACCTCTCCACATAAAATATGGACTCTAAATCCTGAGCATTATTTCCATGCTTCAGATAGCAACATGACCTTATGTGTTGAACATTTTAAAACTTCTATATATGGAAAAATTATTGAACAAATTTGATAAAAATTGTCATTTTTATATTTACTGTCTTATCTATAAAAGTTAATGTAAACCATTTAATTTTTGTTATCTACATTTAAATATTCAAACTCATAAATGGTTAAAAAGCTCTCACATATTTCCAACAAAAGTCACAAACTTGAATGTTCAGTGTACTATCATCAGTAGTATAAAAAATAGTGGGAACAGCCCAAATATTCAGCAGCATAAAAGTACAATGAAAAGAGACAAATTTTAACTTCAGGTATCAAAGTAAATATTTCTCAATTATTTAGTGTTGGATGAAAAGCAATTATTTTGCAAAGCTTATGCTATAACATTTTATTCTATCTAGTATGAAATGTAAAAATTCCTTACCAAATCATGATGGTAGGGAGAACTAGTTCTCACTGACACCTGGTCATCCTCTTTCCATGAAGTTCATGGAGTTTACTTCTTTTCCTTTGTTACAATCAAGAGAAATAATCTGACTGGTTCTAGACCACAAGAAATCTTAGATTGAGTCATAAAAGTGTAAGTGTGATTTTTATGACTTCCATGTTCACATTTACTGCAATTTAGCAGAGGTGCAAATTCAAGTGGGTGAAACTTTACTGACTATCACCAGGGTGACTATGGAGTAGACAGCCCCCTGACCTAACAGGAGATGCAACTTTCTTGAGAAAAAGATTTTGATTATACTAACATGGAAAGATGTAGAGATTGTTTATTATCGCATTAATTATTTCATCCAACCATTGCGGCGGGTGTGCCATTCTCTATGTATTGTTCCAAAACATTTAGAGTTTTGTTTCATATTTAAAACAGTGATGCACTTAAAATTAAGTTTAATAATAGGGTGAAAGTTAATGATTCATAATCATTTTCCCCAGATGAGTACTCAGTTATTCTGAAACAATTTATTAAATATCTAATTATTTTTACATTAATTTGCAACATCAAAACAACTTACAATATCAAAGTTATCGTATATCACAATTCACAAAAGTCCATTGTGGGAATTACACTTTTTTTTCTTTGGTCTACCTCTGCATTGATCTTAACTCTTTTAATTGTTAAAGGTTTTTTGTGGGTTTTTTTGGCAGAAGCAGGGATTGAACTCAGGCCCTTGCACTTGCCAGGGAAGTGCTTATTCTACTCAGCCATCTCCCCAGCCCCCATTATTTGAGATTTATGATGCTGTGACCTGAAAAACAACACCCTGGGTGATTCTGAGTCTTTTTTAGAAGTGAGTTACTTTGTGTTTTTGTTTTTTATTCTTTTAGTATGTATGGTGGTAAGGATCCAATCCAATAAGTCTAGAGACTCTTATATGAAATACATTTATGCTCTTTGTTTACATCGTCTGATGAATTTTACAATCGGTCCACTAAATTGTTCCATTATACTAATTAGGTACACAAGTTTGGGCAAAATTAATACTGCTGTGATGTATTGTTGATCTTTTATGAATAAATTTTGAAAAAAAATTATGTTTTATTATAAAATCAACTACAAGATTCTTCTTTACAACATTTGGTGAACATTCCAAAAGTTTTTGAGCTCTGCCTGTGAAGGTGGTTTTCTAGAAATTATTCATATTCTAACTCCAATAATTGTGAGCCTGTTACAAAATTCCCAGAGGGAGACAGTTGGCCAGAGCTCTAGTTAGGGACCTACTTAGACACCTGAAGGCTGATGTGCTAAAGGCTTTAGGTGCCTCATTCCAATCATAGTCATTTCTCATGGGATTATGGATTCTTGTGGGATTTGTTTCATTATTTCCTGAAGAAGCTTTTTATTTCCCATATGTGCAGACAGAAATATGGCTGAAAAATTATGCATTACTGATACAGAGTTGTTGGAACACTGTATTACTTGGTATTGGGAAGGTAATACATGGATAAATAATTTGTCTTATTTCTGCTAATTTAATTTTTTGCATTTACTTATTTAAGGTAGACTCTTTGGTTCATCTCTTGATTTAAGAATGATAAACCCACTACATAATAAAAATCAGAGCAGTTGATTATTTGTTTTAGAATCTCTGAGCTGGGAGAAACAACAAATTTTTAAAATTCCTTAGGGATCTAGTTTCCTCAAACCAATTCATCTACTCTTCCAAGAAAAGATTAGATTCCCAATCTATAATTAAAAGAGTAATAACTAGGTAGTGGTGCATAGTGTGAAGCTCTAAGAAGTGGCCATGTGTTTTGCCCATCTACCTTGCTCAGTAATTGACTGAAAGGGGATGAAAATTTTTCTTACAGGAAACTTTCCTGGATTCCCAAGAAACAGTATATATCAAATAATTTGACATGGGAAAAATGGGTTATTATAAATGACTTTAGCATGTGTGAATTGAATTACCTCACTCTGATATCATACAATAATATGATATCAGAATGAGGTAGTTCAATTCCTTCTGACAGGAAAAAAATGGGCAGCTGAAGCTTAAGAAAACAGTCAGAATCCATCTGTGTTGAAAATGACCAGCACAAGAGTCCATGCTACCAAGGGAAGGAAATCAGAACGGTAAGAAGATAATTTCTTACAGTAAATTCAGAACATGACCCTGTCCAGATCAGTTGCAAAGCAGCAGCAGTTTCCCCGTGGTGAAGATGCAGAGTTTCAGGCCTTGATCCAGGCCTTTGTCATTCCACCTGTACCGGTTTTTTACTAAGCTCACATAGACGATAGCAAGTATCAGTGAAAGGAAATAAACACATAAGGCAAAATATCTCCTGGCAAGTGGTGCTGGGTTACTTCGCAGTGCTCAACACCTAAGTCTATGATTGTTCATTAGCACGAGGGAAGCTTTCTAAGCAGCCAAGGCATGGAGAGAAGAAACATTTACACTGATATCTGATGTTTACCTCTGGGTAGAGTTGGAGTGAAAGAAGAGATGGGACATCAAAGAAAGCTGGGAAAAAGCTTCCTTTTCTTTACAGCCTGAAATTTGTAACTCATGCATAAATTTCATTTCTCCAACTAATGCGTCATTTAGATGGGATGCATTGTGTTACATAATTCCCAAGTTGTCCCAGCATTTAACCCAGCATATATCAAAAAGAATGTGCTCAGTAAATGTTTCAAGATAAATTTATGGTTAAGTTTTTCTTTTTTTTTTTATACAGGTCTCACTATGCAGCCCACATTCATAGTGATCCTCCTGCTTTCTGCCTCCCTAGTGCTGGGATTACAGGCACATGCCACCATGCCCAGACTCTCAAGATAAATTTAAATGAATTAATGTTACTTGTGGATTTTATGATGAACATTTTTGTAAATATTGACACATGAAGAAATATAAATTAATAAAGGAGTAATCAATAGAATAAATTCCAAACTTTTTCAGAATTTCTCTTCTTCATGTTTGTATAATCCTGCAATTTATTTATTTATTTCTTAGTCTTTTCTGTTCAGCTGATGTTGGCTTTGAATGTTACCATGAGAAAGTAACATCATAATAGAAATATAATATAGAGCAGGACAAGCTAGAGGACATTATTATATCATAAAGATAAAAGAGAAAATCTCTCTGAGGACCAATAAAAGAGGAGAAAACAGAATAGGATAATGTTTGTAAAGCAATTGTGCCTCAGAAAAAAGCTTGCTTCTTATTGGTTTAAGGTCTACTCACAGAAATAAATCCCAGACTTATTTAGGAGTCTGGGCAGGACAGCCCAGGTGGCCAACACACTCTTCACATTTCTTATGTACTTGTATGGCATGCATTTTTTTAGAAAAACTTATCCATTTTAATGAGAAAAAGAGATACAATAGCAATGAAGTAATTTCAAAATGGGTTAGTAAGACAGTTACAATAATTAATACACTGCATTTTGTTATCTTCATAGTAGTTATTCAGTGGATAAGATGCAAACATGATATCTTGTCTAAAAACTATTAGTGCAAGCCTTTCTTCTCACTGAACACCCATCTCTGGCAAAACAAAAAAAGGGGGGGAATATCAATAAAGGACCGTTTTGTAGTGAAGAAAAAAAAATATATATGTATGTACAAGATAGGGTAGATATACAGCTATCTTCTTTTAGTTCAATGAGAAGAGAGGTTTGTCTCTTCCTCTTTGACATCTCAGAAACCTAACTGAATGCACACTTACACCTATTTGGAAATGGAAATCTGACATGAAATTAACATCTTATAACAAAACATATCATATTTGCCCTGCATATTCAGTAAATACTGAACATCTGTTCTGTTTCAGAAAGAGAAACGCTAAAGTACAATATCACTCTTGGGCTCATGCTGCCCTTTTCATATAGTTAAAAGAGGACGGCTGGCTTTTATCCTCTGCAGAGATTGTCACCAGCCCCAGTCCTATTCGCTTCCCACTGTTGTAAGAACTTTTCATACTGAACACTACAGCTGAGGTACAAAGTCCCTGGAAAGTCACACGACTCCCACAGCATCAAATAAGGAGAATCATGCACCACTGGTCTGTGATGAAATGTTCATAATTGGCCATTAAAGAGAATAAAAAAAATGAGTGTTAAATGGTATCTCCAGGCTATTGTATCAGTTTCACGGGCTTTTTCAGAGGAAAGGAATCTACAGTCCCTCTCTTTTAGATTATGGGTTTAAATACCTTAGGGTTTTCATAGGGTAATCACTATAAAGATTAAGATACAGAAGTGTACATGTTGATTTACTACATAGTCAGGACAACATGTGGTACACTGTACAGAACTTTATAAAATTCTTACTTAAGAAGGACACATATAACTGAGAGTAATGACACCCAGAAAAGTGAATTAAGATACATGTGTTGAGAAAATAGAGCAAAGTGGTTTATGAACAATTTTGCTCTTAAAATTTACATATATTATATCTTTCAGGGGGAAGAATTACTATAGAAGTAGTAAGTTTAAATTTTAAGAGGACATGTTTCATAGGAAACTGTATTTCTTTGCTAGAAAAGTGGTAATAGAAGCTTAAATCTTAATATAACATTCCTTAAATATCTCTTATAACTTTATATTTTTTTACCTCCTAGACATCAAAACTCAATGCAACAAAAATATGTGTTCAGAAAACATTTGGAGTTGTGTAGAACTGGGGACTAAATGATGGATCTGTTTAACAGGCATCGTACTCCAATATTGCATCAGTTCATATTATAGTGAAACATTACGTGTTACATTATGGCAATTTCTAAATTTATTACTTTTATCAAAGGAACAGATCTTTTATAATTTTTCTGAAAATTAACAATAATTTAAAGTTACTGACTGAGGAAATTCAGAATGTCTTAATGTCCTACTTATTTGAAACAAGCAGCATTTTAAAAGCCAAGCAAAAGCTCCAACCTGTAGCAGCTTTTTCTACTACTAAGAAAAAGAAAATATTTTAAATAAATGCGACTATATTGCACTCTGGAATTAAAAATATTGCTGACTTCACATTCCACTAAATATGTGTTAACTTGTGATATAACATCCAAGTTTTGCTGTGTATGCATATGACCTATGTGAAAATTTTCATAATTATTGAACTAGCTGCTTCAACCTTTTAAAAAATGGTGGCACAAATGCATTTAAAGTATACTTAAAATTAATTAATGTATGAGGGGGTGGCGAGAAAGCTAAGTGGTATAAGCACTTCCCTGTCAAGCACAAGGGACTGAGTTCAAACCTTTCCACAAAAAAAAAGAATGTATGAGCATATGACATATAACAATGTTTATTAAGAGGTTGTAATCTCAGAGATCCTTATCATTTTTTGCTTTACCAAAACATTAAATGCCCAAAAAAAGGAAAAAAAAATTAAGTACCTTTCCAGTATCTTCATAGAATCTATGCAAAGCATTCCAAGAAATATTTTCTTTCTTTTACATAGAGTTTTGCAAAAAATATTTCACAAATGCCTTTAGTAATCTTGCATTAGAATTAACATAGATATTGCATTTAAATTTTTCCTTAAGATTTTTAATTCTAACCTACCAGGTGTATTCTAGTATCTTATTCCATGTAGTTAAGAGCAAATAACTGATGATATAGAATTCTCCAACAGAAAATTCCTGGGCTAGTAACTGCAGATCTAGTACATTTTTAAAGATTGTTACCATCTTCGGAAATCAATTAGCCATCTCAGCACTCCCCAAGGGAGGGCCAGCTTGGCATGCCAGGGATCAAACCTTGGCCACTGTGCTATGCCTAAGTAGGTGCTTTAGTCCTCTGAGCTACTGGGCCAGACCTTTCAGATTTTTTGATGTTCTTAAGAAAAATCCTCTCAAGATATGCAGAAAATAAAAATGAAAAATCATAATAATTACCTGCTTTAAGAATCAACCAACTCCAGCCAAATCCAAGGCCCAGTGTGTTAGCAGGACCACCCAGACATACTTGATATGAAGAGAGTATCTTGCCAGAGTGGCACAGCATGTTCACTTCTAAGGGCAGTAGCAGGAAGAAGTGGAGCACAGCAGCTAGACTCAAGCCACACCAACATGGACCAGTTTGAACTTGGTAGATCCAGACCTGGTGCTAAGGCAATAACTGCACTAAAGGTCTACATCAAAGGTCAGAAGACAGTGCTATGCAAAATGACAAAGAGAAGGACAAAAATGCATTCTCAGGCCTTGAACCCACCTAGAACAAATGCAGGAGACAATAGCATAGAAAAAATTGGAAATCACGTACCCGAAATCTCTGAAATAATTTCATGTAAAGTAAAGAAACAGCTGCAAAAAGGTATACAGAAAATCAGACCAGAAATAATTTCTGAAATATAAAAAGAAATGATAGCTATAATGAAAAATAATTATAAGTTCTTCTAAAGAAGCAACTGATAAAAAAAATGGAGCATAAAAAAAAATGAAATACTTGACTGAGTGATAAAGGAAAGAAATAGAATGCATGAGGCAGATTCAAAGAGATATACAAGAAACTAAAACCTCAACCACAAGCTGCCAAAACTGAATGAAAGTGAAAACAGACTTTCAAACCCTGAGGACACCACTGCAGCTAGGGAAAAGGTAAGAAAAGATCTTTTGAAAACAATTGGGATGCAGGAAAAATTATTTCATCATCTGCAAGACGATACAAAGATGAGAAATGTAAGACTAATAGGCATCAATGACAAAAGAGTCATTGCAAATGATATAAAAAGAATATGGGCAGAAAACTTCCCAAATATGGGAAAACAATCTGATATTCAGTAACCAAAGCATATAGAATTCCAGATAACATCAACCCAATTAAAACTACATCCAGACATGTAATAATCAAGATTTTAGAAAGTGAGCACAGGAACAGTACGCTAAACACCACTAGAGAAAAGAAACAGATCACATTTAAGGGAAAATCCATCAGAAAAAGGGCAGATTTCTCTTCACAAGCCATTAAGTCAAGATGAACATGGGTCAGAGTACAAGTCTTTCAAGAAAACAAATTCTAACGCAGACTGGTATATCCCACAAAACTCTTTTTCAAGTTTAATGGAGAAGTGAAATACTTTCATGACAGAGAGCAACTAAAGAATTTTATGATGGCCAAGCCAACACTATACAGACTACTAAAAGATATTTTAGAGAGGAATCAAAATGACCACAACTCCATAAATGACCATAGAAAGTACCCACCAAGTAAAGCAAACGATTAAACATAGGAGAAAAAGTGGTATAAAACAGCAGTTAAATAACATGACAACCATAAGTCAGTACATCTCAATTATAACCATCAATGTAAATGGACTCAATTCAGCAATTAAAAGAAATAGGCTGTCAGAGTGGATTAGGAAGCAATATCGGACAATATGTTGTACAAGGCTTCATCTATCAATTGATTGGTTTGTCTTCAAAGTTATGTCCAGCTGGTAATTTCAATAGTTCTGTGATTTGTGCCTCAGGAATGCAATTGTTTTTCATGAATTATAAGTGATGTTTTGTCCTTTATGCCTGATTGACTTAGAAATAAATTTTCTGCAATATTAGAATTCAGTGTAGATGCTGTCTAAGTTCTCTTCATTTTGAGTGTGGAGAAATTAGAAAATCATGTACTAACTAAAAAAATAAAAAGATATTCTATACTACACATCTTAGATTTGGAATATATCTATAAAATAAACATGTGTGTACATTGTTCTTAAATTATATAATTATTTTAAAGAAAAAGTCATTTAAATCATACTCCTCTTATTAAATGATAAATTTTCTTCTAATTCTATGGAAGAAAGCTTATTGGTAAATATCACCTTCTGTGTTATATACTAGATGTTTCTTTACAGTACATATTTGATTGATAGACTTTCATTTGGCCTCTGATCTGCTCCTTAGTTTTGAATTGTTTTTCATTTTTATATATTAAAGTTTAGGTTTGGATTTTGGTTGTGTAGCTATTACTGTTTTCAATGTGAAAACACTGCTGGGGTCTGAAACTTCACATTTGTTTTTTTGTTAAATCCTAACATCCTATGAGTGGGTTTCAGACCACTGTTCTTGATCCTTCATTTTGTTTTTTAACTCAGTGAGACTTTTTGATGTGTGTATATGTGACATACTCAACAAACTTTGCTTCTCTCTATGTCATCAATTGTATGAAATTACGAAGAGAATATATTTTTATTTTATATAAAACAAATAAAGGGGTTGGGGGAAAATGCTCCAAGTCACTAGCCATCTGTGAAATGTAAATTAAAACAATACTGAGATACCACCTCACTCCAGAAAGAATAGCTATCATACGCAAGTCAACCAACAACAAATGTTGGAGGGACTGTGAAGAAAAGGGAGCCCTTCTTCACTGCTGGTGGGAGTGTAGACTGGTGCACCCATTATGAAAATCATGTGGACAGTCCTTAAGAAACTAGGACTAGAAATCCCATTCAAGCCAGGTATCCCCCTACTGTCAATTTTCCCGGAGGAACTGAAAACATCATATCGTAGTGATATATGTGCACCTATGTTTATAGCAGCACAATTTCTGATAGCCAAATCTTGGAAACAACCAAGAAGCCCGTCACCTGAGGAATGGCTAAAAAGATGTGGTATTTTTATACAATGGAGTGTTACTCACCTATAAAGAATGATAAACTCGAAGCCTTAAGTTTTAACTGGATTCCACTTGAACATATACTCATAAGTGAAATAAACCAGACACACACGTGTAAATATCATATAGTCTCCCCAGTATAATAACTCCAAAGAAGAATTACAAGTAGAAAGATGTAACACACATAAAAGGAAACCAAGAACTTGAAGACTAGACAATGAAGAGAGAGCAAGGAAAAGAGCTAGGAAACCTGGCAGAGGCAAAGCCATACAGTTATATGTACAAGATGGGCAAGGCAATGATCCTCAGAATCTTCAAAAGATTTTCAAATTTAGCAGTTAATGGAAAGGATTCTCACCCTGACTAACTATATATGCTGATATGTGTGAACTAAGCAACTGCACTGAAGATGGCAATTTGCAGTAGTAGGTTCGGGCTGGGAGTGCCTGTCACTCTGGTCTTCTGAATAGGTGCTGCTTGTCATGACAGGCCGGTGGCTGCTAAGCTGTCTCTTGGGTAGACGTTTGTTTAAAATGGAAGGGCGTGGTGAGTGAAGGCAGGAGACAGGAAAAGGAGTGTTGCGGGACCGTCCTGCTACTATGGTGTATATGGTTAGATTTCTAAATCTATGTGTAAACATATATAATTTTGTATTCCTATTTTTAAAATATGTTTTAATTTTAAAAACAAATAAAAATAAAATAACAAAAATAGAAAAAGAACGAAACCAATCATTCTCCAGGCATGCTGTGGTATGATGGAGATTAAGTACTAACTATTGTTGATTCCTTTCTATTGTTCTTTGATATCATGACTACATGATGTATAGTTTACATTTAAATATAGCTTTTATATAGGATTTATTTAGCTGCATGAAATACATATATATACATATATATATATATATATATATACAGTAATGCTATTTCTCAAGACTGACATACTTATTAAAAGGATTATAGAGTAGAAATGGTTTACTTTGATATTACTTGATAAAAATTTCATCAAGGAAAATTACAAAATGGGAAAAATATTTGCAAATTGTGTATCTGCCGAAGGATTTATATCAAAATTTAGAAAGTATGCAAACAACTCAGTTAGTAGCAAATAACTCATATATATATGATCATTAGAATTAACTAGACATTTATTATAGACCAATAGAAAAATATAAAATAGATATATAAAAATGCTCAGCATTCACTCATCATCAAAAACATGTATACCAAACCTTAATGAATATCACCACTTCTCAGTTAAAAAAGTAGATATTAGAAAAAAATAGAAAAGGTCAACCATAGTGCAAGGATATGCTATTGTACATTGCTTTTTCTATTTGCTTGCATACTATTATGCAATGTTGCTGAAAATGTAAGTGGATGCTAAGTACAACCACTATGGTAAACAATATGCAAGCTTTTCAGAAATTTAAAAATCAAACTGCTGTTTCATCCAGTAATACACTAGTAAAGAAAACTGGTACATATACACCACACAGTAGAATAGTATTCAGCCAAAAATTTGGAACATTCTTTAAATTGTTCATATGAATGAAGCCTAATTATAATGTGAAGCCAAATAATTGAAACACAGAGCCACAGATGCTGCCTGATTTAACCCCATGTAGAAACTACAGAATTAGACCTTATTGAAGTTGGAAAGAAGATGGTTTCTGGAGGCCAGAGTGTGTGTAGAGTTTAGGGGCAGATGAGAAAGGATCGATAAGTGGACACTGAGTTATAGCTAGGAGAATGAAAGTACAATGATTTCATGCATGAAGTCAAGTAAAGTGACTGGATAAAAATAATGCATACATATTAAAGCTATAAGAGAGGTTTTTCAATGATTTTTACCATAAAGAAATGATGCATGCTTGAGGAAGCATATGCATTTACCCTGATTTGAACATTACGCAATGTCATCAAGTATCAAAACTTGTATCACAAAACATGGCAGATATATGTGTATAGTTTCTGTATATCAGTTAAATGCAAATACTGTTAGAAAACTGTGACTGAATATACATAATCAGAAGATTGTAATTAGATCCCTATGTCTCATCTTATACAAAAATCAATTCAAACTGGCTCAAAGACCATAGTACATGACCTGCTTTTCTTTCATTTTTTACTTTGCACTAGTACATGTTTATGTACAAAACAGTCATATTCCCTGTGAGAAGGTAGTACATATATGAAACACATCTTAAATATCTCCTCTTCCCACTCACTCTGTAATTTCTTGGTCCCCTTACCTGTTGCAAAAGACCAACTTCCTTATTTCATGTTATCTTTTTCTTTGTTTATATTCAGCTTTCTCATATAAAAGTAGTCATATGATATTAAGCTTTCCTGTCTGACTAATTTCACTTACTATTGTGCATCCATTTCCTAGAAGAGACTGAAGTTTATCCTTCTCTATGACACAGCAGTATTCAGTTGTTGGTAAGTACATTTTTTAATCCATTTTTTCTATCCATGTTGTTGATAGACACAAAACTACGAAACTACTAGAAGAAAATGTAAAGGAAATGCTGGATGCCTTAGGCACAATCAAACAGAACTCCAGTAGCACAGGAAATGATAGTAAAAATTGATGGATGGGACTATATTATTTTAAAAAGCATCTTCATGGCAAAGAACATAATGGAGTAATAGATTTGATATGGAGTTGAAAAATCCTTGCTAGCTGCTGACAGAAGAGTAATATGCATATCATATAAAAAACTGAGAAATCTTGAAACCACAAAAAAATAAAATAAATCTCTCAACAAAAAGGCCAGTGACTAGAACAGATACTTTTCAAAAGAGGAGAAATATAAAAGGCCATTCAGCACATGAAAAGATCTTCAGCTTCTTAAGACATCAGAGAAATGCAAATCAAACCCTCATTGAGATTCTGTCCCATACAAATCAGTATGGTTAACATGAAGAATACAAAATAAAAAATGCTACTGAGGATGCTAGGAAAGTAGCTGTTACACACTGGTGCAAAAATTAAAAGTAATACTGCCAGTATAGAATTAAATAGATGTTCCCTTCAAAGTAAAAATGACAGGTATTGTTTGATCTAACTATATTTCTTTTTGGTAAATTAGCAAAGTAAAGTAATCACCCTAGAGAGA
>PVKA01031344.1:10870-26459 GCA_004027165.1 Ctenomys sociabilis | reverse complement strand
GGTATAAAAAATAAGATAAGTAAGCAGCTACACTCTTAATTTACTGATAAGAGACATCTGCTAAAATAATATCTGTAAATATAATATCATGTATGCACCTTGTACGATAACAAAACATTATGAAAACAGTTTGCAATGTATTAATTTAACGAATCTGTCTTAAGGTGTCTTGAAACTGTCTGATTGATATTTGTACTTCAATAAAATAAAAAATAAAGTAAAAAAATAAAATAAAATAAATAAAGTAAAAAAAAAAAAAAGAAAGAAAGAAAGAAATAGAATGCATGAGACAGATTCACAGTGCTCTACTAGAAATTACAGCCTCAACCATAAACTGGCAAAACCATTTGAGTGAAAGTGAAAATATACTTTCACACCTTAAAGACACTATGGCATCTATTGCAAAGATAAGAAAAGAACTCTTTAAAAAAAAGAAACAACTAGAATGGCCGGGCATGGTGGCTCAGGCCTATAATCCCAGCACTCGGAAGGCTGAGGCTGGAGGATTGTTGTGAGTTCGAGAGCAGCCTGAGCTACAAAATGAGCTTAAGGTCAGCCTGAACTGCATAGTGAGACCCTGTCTCAAAAAAAAAAAAAAAAAAAAAAAAAAAAAAAAAAAAAAAAAAAAAAAAAAAAAAAAAAAAAAAAAAAAAAAAAAAACCGAGAATGCAAGAAAAAATAATTCAACGTGTGTAAGGAAATACAAGATGAACAACATGAGACTAATAGGCATCAATGAGGAAGAAGGAGTCAATACAAATGAAATAAAAAACATATGTACAGAAGTAATAGCAGAAAACTTTCCAAAGATGGAGAAACACTCTAAAATTCAGTAACTGAAGCATATAGAAGTCCAAATAACATCAACCCAATTTAAAAACACACCCAGACATATAATAATCAAGATCCCCAAAATTCAGCACAGAACTATACTAAAAGCTACTACACAAAAGAAGCAAGATTTGCACTGATGGTGATTGGACAGGATATTATGCTGGCTTCTACTACTATGGACAACCACTAGGAAAATAACAAGGTAGAAAGTATTAATTATTGAATCTTTGATGTAATTCAGGTATAAAAAATAAGATAAGTAAACAACTACACTCTCTTAATTTAGATAAGAGACATCTGCTATAAAAATGTCTGTGAGTATAATATCATGTATGTACCTTGTATGATACCAAAATATTATGAAAACAGTTTGCAATGTATTAAATTTATCGAATCTGTCCTGTTAAGGTGTCTTAAAACTGTCTCATTGATATTTTTACTTCAATAAAATAAAGAATAAATTAAAAAAAAAAGAAACAGATCATATTTAAAGGAAAATCCATCAGAATAATGTCAGATTTCTTTTCACAAACCATTAAGTCAAGAAGAGCATGGAGCAAAGTACTACAAATCTTTCAAGAAAACAAATTCAGGATTTATCCAGAAACCCTGTAATGTAGTTTGTAGATACTTTGTCAGTGTCACCCATGTGGATGAGTCATGCCATTGCTTGACCAATTTGCTCTGTGAAAGCCTGAATGAATGTTTTCTCACCATGTGATTCTCCTTAGGCACACTCTATATCATGGATCACTTTCCCCCATGGCCCCATAATTTCCTTGATCCAAAAAATTGGGACACAACTGAGTTACATAATGTTACATTACAGGCTCTCCTACATCCTAAATCTTCCATTACCTTGAAAGGTGAGGGCCAAAATGTTGGCTGGTCTTGCAGCCCTTCTTTCTCTATAATTTTTGGTCTACAAACTTAGGCTGTTACCCCTCCAGAGCAGAAGCTTATTGTATTACTTTACAATATATGTAGTTGAGCTTAACCTCAATATATGTCTGAATATCAAACATCTTACTCATAGCATGGAACAGGTATTTTCCATCAAGTATTGATGTGTTAAAATTTAAGTCCCTATAGATTAAGAAAAAAAATTAACAAAAAATATTTTTAAAATTGAATAAACAATTCCATATTTTTACACAGAAATTTAGAAGTTGAACCGTATTCAGCACTGTAGCAGGACAGTCCTGTGAGTATTTATTCTTGGTGTCTTGTTTTCATTTATTACACTTTTTTTAAAACAAACTTTTACTTGAGAGACAATGGCACAGTAATTGATATGACATAACAAGCAATACATATTTAGAAGACCAGAATGACAAGCATTCCACGCACGTTCCTAGTATTACACATTGCGATCTTCAGTGTAGTTGTTGAGATCACAGGTATCACCTTATATAGTTACTCAGGGTGAGAATCCTACCAATTGATTGCTAGTTTCGAAAACCTCCTGAAGATTCTCAGGTTCACTGCCTTAACCATCTTGTGTATGTAAATGTATGGTTTTGCCGCTGTCATGTTTCCTTGCTTTTCTCTTTGCCCTATCTTCATTGTCTAATCCTCAAGTCCTTACTTTCTTGTTAATTGTGTTAGTTTTCTATTTTAATTTCTTCATTTGAATTCTTACACTAGGGAGACTATGTGATGCTTACACATGTGGATTTTATTTTACTTGTATTTCAAGTGGCATTTACTTAAAGATAAAGGCTTCAAGTTTAATAACTTTATAGCTGAGTAATACTCCACTGTATAAAAATACCACATGTTTTCACACATTCCTCAGGTGACAGACATCTTGCTTATTTCCAAGATTTGACTATTAGAAATTTTGCTTCTATAAACACAAGTACACATCTATCATTACAATATGACGTTTTCAGTTCCTCCAGGATAATTTGCAGTAGGGAATATGGTTTGAATATGATTTGCAGTCCTATTTTTGTTTTGTTTTTTGTAAATAATTTTATTGAAAAGGAAATAGCAGTAAGACAGTTTCAAAACCAATACGGAGGACACTTTCAATAATAAATATATTACAAATTGCTGTCTCAGTGGTTATTCATTGTACAAGATACAGACATGATATCCCATCCACAAACACTATCAGAACCAATCTTCTTATTCATTCAATTAAGATAATGTAACTGTATATTTATCCTATTTTGAATATAGTGATACAAAATGGTCATTCATTTCTATACACGTTTTTTGTTTAGTTTTGTCAGATAAGGGTATTCCATTGTCATTTAAACATTGTAGGTGCATTAATTGAGCAAAATATTCCAATATAGTCCAGTAGGCAATAATAGTAGTGGACCATCTGCAGGACAGGCAATGTCAGAAGTTGTTGACCTGAGCCCTTTACAGTCCAGCATATCAACATGGCTTCAAAAGTTACACCTCGTTTTTATGACTTTCTGCTGGATTGTTAAGATCAACATAAAGTCAGATCTATATACCAATAAATGTAACTTTTGTATCTGATGAGGTCAATCAAGCCCCTCAGGACTTGTTCTAAAACACTGTACCACACTTTGTAGATCCCTTGTCAGTTTCAGCCATGTACAAGAGTCACTGACATTGCTTGGCCAATTTGCTCTGTGTAAAACCCTGAAACGTTTTCTCTCCATGAAAGTCTCCTTAGCCACACTCTACATCATTTTTCACCTCTGTGGCCCCATAATCTCTCTGATCAGACAATTTGGGACACTACTGAGTTACATGATGTTAAAATATAAGTTCTCCTATGTACTGAGTCTTCACTGACCTTAAAAGTCTAAGGATGACCTTGCAGCCCTTCCTTTTCTCTAATTTTTGGTCCACCAACTTAAGTTGTTAACCCTCCAGAAAAAAAGGTTATTATTATAACCCTACAACATATGCAATTGGGTTTAAAATAACTGTCTGCCTGAATGTCAAACATCTCAGCATATCATGGAATAGGTATTTTCCAACAAGTACTGATATATTAAATTTTAAGTGCCTATAGAATATGAAGAAAAAATTAAAACATATTTCAAAAAATATGTATGAACAATTACATATTTTTACAAAGAAATTTAGAAATCTAATCATATACAGAATTATAGCTGGACAGTCCGGTGACATTTTTTTCTTGTTTCTGTGTTTCATTGTTTACCATTTTGCTAAATAAACATTTACTTGGGAGACACATATAGCAATAAGTAGTATGTCATGACAAACAGTATGTATTCAGAAGATGCAAATGGCAGGCATTCCAAGCATGACCCAACTAGTACATAGTGCTATCTTCGGCGCATTTAAGCAGGTCACTTGTATAGTGTGCATAGTTAGTCAGGGTGAGAATCCTACCAATTCACTGATAGTTTCAAAAACCTGATGATATTTCTAAGGATCATTGCGTTACCCATCATGCACATATGAATTTATGGTTTTGCCCTGTTATGTTTCCTAGCTTTTCTCCTTGTCTTTTCTTCAGTGTGTAACCCTCAAATTCTCACTTTCCTTTTAATTGTGTTATAACTTTCTATTTTTATTTCGTCTTCTGATTTCTTATACTAGGGAGACTATAAGATATTTACACATGTGGCTGTTGTTTATTCCTCTAATGAGCATATCTTTAAGTGGTATCCACTTAAACATAAAAGCTTCGAGTTTATCATTCTTTATACCTGAGTAATACTCCATTGTATAGAAACACCACATCATTTTCATTAATGCCTCAAGTGATGGGCATCTTCATTGTTTCCAAGATTTGGCTCTTACATATTGTGCTGCCATAAATATAGATACACATATAACACTGTAATATGATGTTTTCAGTTCCTCGGGGAAAATTCAGAGTAGGGGGATGGCTTGAATGAGATTTCAAGCCCTAGTTTTTTAAGGAGTCTCCATATTGATTTCCATAATGGTTGCAGCAGTCTGCATTCCCACCAGCAGTGGAGAATTTCCCCACAGCCTCTCCAACATTTGTTCATAGTTAATTTATGTATGATTGCCATTCTTTCTGGAGTGAGATGGTATCTCAGTGTTGTTTTAATTTGGATTTCAGTGATGACTACTGAGGTGGAGCATTTTTACATATTATATGCTCCTTTAATTTCGTCCTCTGAGAAGTGTGTGTTTAGCTCACATGCCCATTTCACTATTAGGTCTTTAAATGTAGGGACCATAATATTTTTTAGTTCTTTATAAATTCCAGAGAGCAGTTCTTTGTCTCAGTGCTTATTAGTCAAGATTTTTTCCAAATTTATGGGTTCTCTTTTGACTTTGTTGGTAATTTCTTTTGACATGCAAAAACTTCTAAATAACAGCAGGTCCCATTTGTTAATCTTTTTAAGTATTACCTATGTGATTTGATTTTTGTTCACAAACTCTTTGCCTGCCCTTATGTCTTTAAGAGTTCCTCCTACTTTCTTTTCCAGGAGATTAAGTGTTTCTGTTTCAATGTTTAGATATTTAATCCATGTTGATTAATGCAAGGTGATAGTTCTGGGTGAAGTTTTAGTTTTCAGCATGTAGAGAGCCAGTTTTTCCAGCACCATTTGTTGGTCTATATTTCTTTCAGTAAGTGTGTTTGGGCCCTTTGTCGAAAATAAGGTGGGTTCGTTTCTTCGTACAGTCTTCTGCATATTCTAATCTATTCCATTGATCCTCAGGTCTATTTTGTTGCCAGTATCATGCTGTTCTTATCATAGTAGTTTTGTTGTATAATTTCAAGTCAGGAATTTTAATGTCTCATGCCTTATCTTTGTTGCCCAGAATTGCCTTTGCTATTCTAAGTCATTTCTGGTTCCAAATGAATTTTAGCAATGATTTCTCTCAGTCTGTGAGGTATGTAGGTGGTAGTTTGATAAGATTTGCATTAATCTGTACAGTAATATTTGGAGTATGGCCATCATCACAACATTGGTTCTTCCTATCCAGAAGCAGGGAATATCTTCCCGTTTTCTGAAATCCTCTATGATCTCTTTGTTCAGAGTACTGTAATTTTAATTGAATACATCTTTGACTTCTATAGTTAGATTAATTCCCAGGTATTTCACTTTCCGCGGTGCTACTGTAAAAGGTATTGTTTCCCTAATTTCCTTCTCAGTGTGTTCTTTATCTGTGTAAATGAATGCTATTGACCTTTGCATACTGACTTCGTATCCTACTATGCTATTGAATTTGTGTATTAATTCTAGTAGCTACTTGCTGAACTTTTGGGTTTTCCAAGTAAATTGTTATGTCATCTGCAAATAATTATAATTTAACTTTTCTTTACCTATTCTTATTCCTTTTATTTTGCTCTCTTATCTCGTGGCTCTAGCTAATTATTCCAGAACTGTATTGAATAGGACTGGTGACAGAGGACATCCTTGTCTTCTACTAGATGTAAAAGTAAAAGATTTGAATTTCTCCCAATTAGAATTATGTTAGCCATTGGGTTGCAATAGATGGCTTTTATCAGGTTGAAGTAGTGGCCATCTATTCCAATTTTATGTAGAACTTTGAACACGGGTAAGTGTTGGACATTTTAAAAGACTTTCATTCATCAATGGAGATAATCCTGTAATTTTTAATTTGGCTCTATTGATATAGTGTATTACATTTATAGATTTGTATACATTGACCCATCCTTGCATTCCTGGGATAAATCCTACCTGGTCATGATATATAATGTTCTCGTTGATTTGCTTCATTCTATTTGCTAGGATTTTATTGAGGATTTTTGCATCTATGTTCATGAGGGAGATTGGCCTGTAGTTCTTTCTTTGTTGTGTCTTTCCCTGTTTTGGGTATCAAAATAATAGTTGCATCCAGGGATGATTTTTGGGAGAAGTGTTTCTTCTTCAATTTCATTGAAGAGTGGAGTGTAGGGATTATATATGCTGTAAATTTCTTGTAGAATTCAGCTATGAATCTATCAGGACCTGGACTTTTCTTCACCAGCAGGATTTTTATTATATTTCATATTTTATTGGCTGTTGTTGGATTACTGTGAGTTGTTATATCTTCTTGATTCAGTTTTGGTAATTTGTACCTTTCTAGGTATCTCTCTATTTCTTCTGTGTCTTCTATTTTGTGAGAGTAGATAGTCTCAGAGTAGCTATTGACAATCTTTTGAATTTCCACTGGGTCGGTTGTATCCACACCCTTTTCATTCCTTATTGCTTGTATTTGAATTTTTTCTTTCCTCTTTTTAATGAGGTTAGATGGGGTGTTATCAATTTTATTTAGTCTTTCAAAGAACCAGCTTTGAAATTCATTAATTCTTTGAACTATTTTCTTCATCTCAATTGAATTAATTTCTTCTCTAATCTTTATGATTTCTTCCCCTCTTGACCTTTGTGTTTGGTTTGTTCTTCTTTTTCTAGATGTTGGAGTTGCAACTTTACAGTGCTTATTTTTGCCGTTCTGTTTTCTTAATGTGTGAGTTCACAGCTATAAATTTTCCTCTGAGAATTGCTTTCATCGCATTCCATACATTCTGATATATTGTAATTGAATTATAGATATTGTCCAATTTTTTGTTTAATTTCATCTGTGACTCATTTGTAGCTGTGTTGAGTCTTGGTTAATTTCAATGTATTTATAGGGCTTTTCTGGATGCTTTTTTCGTTTTTCTCCAGTATCATTGCACAAATTACCAAAACAATATAATATATTGTTGGTCACATAATATGCATGAGGTTATTTCTGTTTTCTTGCATAGACTTAAGCATGACTTATGAATCGATACATGGTCTATTCTATAAAATTACTCATGTGCACCTGAAAAAAATGTGTATTCAGCTGTGGTTTGGTGCAACACTCTCTATATATCCAATAAGTCCCCTTGTTCCAAGCTCTGGTGCAGTTCTACTACTTTTTTGCTAATTTTTTGTGCTTCACCTACCGTTTTTTGATAAAGGGTTGTTAAGTTCTTCTTTTAAGATTGTGGTATTGGATATAAGATTTTTCAAATCTATTCAGGTCTATCTTATATGGTTGGGTGCTCCCGTGTTTGGTGTATACATATTTATGAGTGTTACCTCTTCTTGAATTTTTCCCCAACCAGTACGCAGTGGCCCTGTTGATTTTGTTTGATCACTCTTGGTTTGAAGTTGAGAATATCTGAAAACAGCCTTTTTCTGAGATTCTGATGTATGTAGTTTGAGTTTCAGTCCATGAATTTCACTATGAGTTAAGTGTGCTTCTTGCATATAGTATATTGTTGGATTTTGTTTTTTAATCCACTGTGCCAGGCTATTTCTTTTAGTCCATTTACACTGATGGTTATAACTGAGATATACTGACATATGATTGACATGTTACTTACCTGCTGTTGTTACTCCTTATTCTCCTGTGTTTAATTTTTTGCTTTATTTAGTAGGTTCCTCCTGTTCTTGTTCATGTTACAATCATTTTGGTTCCTCTCTAGAACATCTTTCAGTAGTCTGTGTAGGGTTGGTTGTGTCATCATGAAATTCTTTGGTTGTTCTTCATCATGGAAGTATTTCCCTTTTCCATCAAACTTGAAAGAGAGTTTGGTATATATAGTATAGTAGTCTGGGCTGGAATTTCCTTTCATAGAGAATTTGGAGTACTTTGCTCCATGCTCTTCTTGCCTTGAAGGTTGGTGAAGAGAAGTCTACCATTATTTTGATGGGTTTTCCTTTAAATGTGATCTGTTTCTTTTTTCCAGAAGCTTTCAGTATATTGTTCTTCTGCTGGATTTCTGGGATCTTGACTATTGTATGTCTCAGTGTGTTTTTAATTGGTTTCATGTTATGTGGAGTTCTGTATGCTCCAGTTACCTGAATGTCAGGTAACAAAACTTTCCATATTTGGGAAGTTGTCTGTTATTACTTCTTCCCTTATTATTTTTATATCAGTTGTATTGACTCTTTCTCATTGATGTATATTAGTCTCATGTTGTTCATCTTTGCATCATGTTGCAAGTGATGAATTATTTTTTCCTGCATCCTAGTTGTTTTTAAGAGATCTTTTCTTACCTTTTCACTAGCTGTGACAGCGTCTTCAAGATCTGAAACTCTATCTTCACTTTCATGCAAATAGTTTTGCAAGCTCATGATAGAGATTTTAAATCCCTCTGTCTCTTTGACTCTGCTTCATGTGATCTATTTCTTTCTTGTATTGCTCGTTCAGGAAATCAGTCATTTTTCTTATCTCTATTTTTTATTGATGTCTTTTTGAGAAGCATTTATCAATTCTTATTTCTGAGATTATTTCTGATCTGATTTCCTTTATACATTTCTGCATTTGATTCTTTATTTCAGATGCTAATAATTCAGAAATTTCCTTTTTCAGAGGATATTTCTGATCTGAGTTCCTCTATACATTTCTGCTGATGTTTCTTTACTTCTGCCGCTGTTGATTCAGACATTTCAGCTATGTGATTATCAATTTCCTCTGTGCTAGTGTCCTGTGCACTTGTTTTGGGGGAGCTTGGGGCCTGAAATTGCATTTTGCTCTTTCTCTTTGTCATTTTGCATAACACTGTCCTCTGGTTTAGAGCTTTGTGCAGTTATAACCTTAGCACCTACTGAAATTCAGGTGTAGATCTACCAAGTTTGACTTCATCCAGTTGTGCCTGGCCTGATTCTAGCTGCTGCTCTCAGCTCCTTCGGGTGCAACCCTTGTAAGTGAATCTGTTGTGTCCTTCTGGCCAGATGTTCTTCTCCTGGATTAGTTAGGTGGTTCTGCCCCCTAGTCTCTCTGCAAAGACTTCAGCCCCACAGTTTCACTCCAGGTCTGTATGCCAAGCCTGGCCTGGTCTGGAGGGGTCCAGGGGAGTGTGGAAACTCTAATATATACTTGCAGGGTATTGTCTTGGGCTTTCTCTGGAGGGGGGCATGCCTGGGCTATGTCTGGAGAGTCCCTAAAGTCCCAGGGGAGAATGTAAGCTCTCCCACACACCAAGGGCCTGGTCTTTGACTGGGTCTGGAGGGGTCCTGAAAGCACAGTGAAGTTCTCACTCCAAGCAAAGTATTTTTGGATCTTCTTTGTTTTTCCATTCTTCAAGACTGCATGTATTATTTGGTGAATTGAGGCTACTGACATTGATGTCGGCACTCTCCACTTCCCCTATTATTTTCTGGCTGCTGGTTCCTTATCTTTCTCCTCAGTTTAATCTCTTGCACTGACCAGTCACTTGCTTTCTCTGTATTGTTGGAATTCTTGTATCTCTGATTTGTTTGGAAAATATACTTCTTGATGCTCTGTAAAAGTGGTTTTGTGGTTAAAATTTTCTTAGGTTGTTCTTTGACATGGAACTATGCTAATTTTTTATTTCACTTTGAAGTTATTATTGCATGATTCATCATTTTGTAAAGGAAATTAACCTTTGTGGGAGCTGTATGACTTCACTCCACTCTCTTCTTGACTTAAGCATCTGTGTTTTGAAGTCTTCTGTATTCTGAAGCACTTTCCTATAGAAGTGATCTTTTCCTTTTCTCTGAAAACTTCAAAGAGAGGAATAATTTATGATGTCGTTGTTACTTTTCTGTTGTTGCTTCAGCCAAATACCCAACACCCAAAATTAAGGAACCTATTGTTTATTTAGTGCACAGTTAGTGGAGGTTTCAGTCACTACTTAACTGGCTCCAAAGCAGAGTGGTGCATGGCACAGAGCAGACGTTCTTGGTGGTGGCAAAAAAGGCAAACAGCAAAGCTAGGGGCAGCTGCTCAGTCAGCTAGCAAGCCTCTCTTCCCTCCCCATATTATAATGACAGTTACCCTAACTCACATTCCAAGCATTGGATAAAGAATCAACCACAAACAACAGAAACCACTCCATGACTGCATAAGGCTTTACAAAGGCACTGATACGGTCATCACAGCATGTGGTAAGGGTGGTAGGAAAATGTGATCTCCAAACTACTATGACTGCTGGCCTTAGCTGAAAACGTTATTTGAACACTCAGGGAGACTTTAGTAATGCACATGAACACAGGAGATTCCTTGGCCAAGGCCTCCAAAACGATAGCTAGAGGGGCCCAAGGAGCAGAAATAGCAGCAATGTGGTTGTGGTGAAGCCAGGAAAAATGGGCAAGAGCAGAAATCAGACAGGACAGCCACAGAGCCCATTGCTAAAGTCCTCAAGGTATGAGACATATTCTGAATTCCTTTCAGATAGAACTCCCTGAGATGCCCACAAAATCTACATCTGTATTCTTTGTCTCAGTAAAACAAAACAACTAAAAAAGACCTAACAAATGATTTTTAAAAATGCATCTATCCTCAAACCATTCCTCTAACTGACAGATTTCATCTTGACTCTTCCATTACTTGTTTTCATTATGGCAGGTGAGCTCATCCATGGTATTTTTGCTTCATGACACAGTTATCTTTCACACATTGCAGATATTGTGAGAGATCAGGAAAAGACCTTAAGCTGGGTGACATTTTTCAGGATCACTTGCTGTTCTCAATGACTGGGAAGCCAAGGGTATGTTTGGCTTCATGGGAAGTTCCACTTTGACAGCGCCCACACCATCAACACAAGTCTGCCTGGCACTTCCCTCTGTGCCTCCTCTCTCCCTATTTCTTGCTTACTAAAGATGAGCACAAACCACGCTTGTCTAAGTTGACCTCTCATATGGATCCTGCAGATACCAGGGCCCACATATGAAAACTCATGGAAGCATTTGCAGGGCCAATGCCTCTGCTCCCTTGCTCATCACAAAGCCCACATGCCCAGCTTGATCAGCTCACTGTAGAAATTACTAGAACTGTCCCCTGCTGATATATTCTTTCTTCAGCATGCATTCATATATATATATATATATATATATATATATATATATATATATATATATATATATATATATATATATATATATACCGAATGTAAAAGAAGGAAACTTAACCGGTTACGAAGTCTGTAATATGAAGGCATCAATGTTTATAGTGCAAGACATCTTAATGAAACTTCCTCTTCATTTCTGTAGAATAGACCTGTGCAACTATGTTCTTACAGAGGAAATAGAAAATCATGGGGCCTCTCTTTAGGATTTCAAGGAACATGGCTTTGCCTACCACCCTCAAAATAAACTTTCCTCAAATTTGCACCCATCCTGTTCGTGACTGAACAATCACTGAAGACCTATATAGTTCTGAAATTAGGAGGGGTAGGTGCTTAAACTTAGATTGTCCTTTTGGATTATGAAGGTGTTATCTTGGAGATAAGAGATTGGACATCATGTGAATAGAGACTAAACAATCCTTCTACCCAAGGAAATTCTGTTGGAAACACATAAAGTACAACTCAATATTAGAAACAAAAATCAATACAATAAGTAAAACATACAATCGTCTGCTATGCAGAAGACAAAATAAAGGATTTCTATTCAAATTTTTCAGGAAAAGACAAATAGAAAACTGTTAGCACATGGACATGGAATTAAAAGAAAGAATAGAAGAAATGTTAGGAAAATGAGGAACGTTGCATGTTAAATTAATGTTGAAAAAAATCCTCTCTACTGAAGACTAATTAAAAGATACACCACAGATTCTGACAGTATAACCAAAGGTGGGCAAGGACAATTGAGGCTTCCCAAATGATAGCACACCACTTTATTTACTGGTGGTTATTCATAAGATTTTCAGAAACACTATGCACAAATACAGTTGTACCAAACCTACAAAAAAGTGAGAGAAAATGAACTTAGTCTTAAATAGACCAATAGAGCTGTCCTAAAAGTCTCCATATATATTACAATGCTGAGGGAATACTGTGGGCTATCTGTGGAAATTTATGTTAAACAAATAAGAAACATATTTCTAAGAGCCACAAGTATTAGGAATTTTTGTGTAGAACATCTACATTTCCCCAGATGCAGGGAATTCTGGACAATCTTTCTGAGTTTGAGCAGGTTTAGGTCCACATTACTTTAGTATAATATCACAGCACAGGCCCTCACACAGAAGGTCAAGCAGTAATGGAACTCCATTCCTAATATCCACACTTAATGTTTGGACCAAGTTCTTTCAGTCCTGTGGTCCAAGTCCCATGGTTCAACTCTTAGAAATAACACAATGACAAGCTCCTTCTCATATATCCTCTGGGCTACAATCCCAAATGGAAGTAAGGAATGACAGCCATCCTGGCATTTTATTTGTGATGTCACACAGTGTGGAGCTGAAGGTACCATTGTTTGGATCCTCCTTATGAAGAGAGCTGCCCTGATTGCCCAGTGCAAACTCTGGATTATCTCCAGAGCCTCCTGCAAGATGCTGGTGGTCCTACTGACAGCGGTCCTTGTGGCCTTGAGCTCAGCTCAGAGCTCAAGTGAAGGTAGGAGAAATGCGGTCCAGGGTGAGGTGTCATTTGGTTTGGGACTCAGGAGATCACACTATACAAGTGGTAAGGATTTGTCAGAAGGAGAATCGCATGAAACAAAAGACAGAAAGGGCTGGGGAGATAGCTCAGTGGAATAAGTGCTTGCCTGGCAAGTGTAAGGTCCTGAGTTCAATCCCTGGTACCACAAAAAAAAAAAAAAAAAAAAAAGTAAAAAAAAAAGAAACAAAAGACAGGACTAAGGAAGTCTGTACCCCGGGTATGATGTCTTAGGTCCGTGTGCCACATGAGGACACTGTAATTTTCTTGACGATCATAATAGGAATAACAAATTATTTGTTTTGTTTTTGATGAGAAGACTGATTAGATTGGTTTTTGCAGAGAAATGTTTCTGTGCTGTGAACATGGACGGGACAATGGGAGGATTGATGCTGGAAATCCCAATGGCGCAGATATTTCCACAATCTCAGTGGGTG
This sequence comes from Ctenomys sociabilis, assembly GCA_004027165.1. Classification (NCBI taxonomy): domain Eukaryota; kingdom Metazoa; phylum Chordata; class Mammalia; order Rodentia; family Ctenomyidae; genus Ctenomys; species Ctenomys sociabilis. The sequence goes on along the minus strand of PVKA01031344.1, from coordinate 12,863 downwards.
GACAATCTTCCTGTTCAGGCAATTAGGACACACTGCAGAGATACTTCATGTATGCGACAGTTAATTGGAAGTGCCTCAATAGAAGAGCAAAGTTTCATACTGGTGTAGTGACAGAAATATCACGGATCATTTTCTCTGAACTGCATCAAATATACTAATGTATTATGAGAAGTTGTGAAACTTGATTCAGAAATGCTTAATTCTGATTTCCCTTCATCTAAAGGATATTGAGCTGGGGAGATAGCTCAGTAGAATAAGTGCCTACCTGGCAAGCACAGGGTCCTGAGTTCAATCCCTGATGCCACAAAAATACATACATACATACATACATACATACATACATACATACATACATAAAATGTCTCATATCTAAAGGATATTTAAGTAAGCAAATGATTTAATGAAGGAAAATAGTAAACCAACAGAAACATGGTACAGAAATAACTTGAATATATCAAAAAAATTATCAGGTGTCAGATATAGTCTAGAGGGGGAAAGAATTTTCTACCAGGTCATTTTTAAAAGTGTTTTGAGACTCAGCATGGCACTTGCTCTGCCACCCTTTACATCTGCTTCTCTGTCCAAGGTTATGATCCCAGAGAGGGCTGAGCATTGGGGAAAGTCCACGTGGGGCTATGCATGTTGCAGTTGGAAGCCACTTTTCCTTGGAGGACATTTTTGAGCCCTCCAAGAGTGGCAATAGATTTTTCACCTCATCTGTGCTTTATTTTCTAGAGATCATCTATGAAGTGTCTTCTTCCCAGGTATCAGGTAAAGCCAAATTCTTCCTCAGTCAACTTTCACTTACTTCTTTTCTGCAGATATTATTCAGGCCTCTGGTGACTTCTTATCTTCATTCGTATGTTGAGGCATTGATGATTGCCCCAGACTTTCCAAAATATATAGACAAACCTCAATGACTAGAATTTGTAGGATTAGAGGCTGTTTTACCTTGTTCTTTTAAGAGAGAGGGTTAGTGTCTGCTACAACTAATAGGAGGAGGCTCCTTGTGTTCTCATAGAGTGATTGCTGACAGATGATACACTGTGGGGGCTCTATCAGCTTTTTGTTCACCTCTCTGTTACTAGGACTCACTCCATGGATTCTTTCATTCCTGGGCACCTTCTAATAATCATATAGTCATCCGTGACATGCCCAGAAATATGTGGCTATGGAATTTGCTTCTGTATTTCTCCACTCACCCTGTCCTTCTACATAGTGAAGAAGTGGTAACAGCTTTTCATGAACTCCTTATAATCTAGTCCTTTCCACCGCATGCATTTCAGGCTTTTCTGCCCCTAGCTTGCTCTGTATCTACACCTATTTTCCACATCACACCTAGGTGTCCTGAGCAGATTCACTGACAGAAAGTTCACACACCACTGTGTGCCAAATACAACCAGCAACATTTCCCTTTGCTTCTCATGTTTCTTAGAAATGTCTTCTCTTCACTCAAGGTATCCATGTTGTGCTTGTAGACAAATAGAGAGCAACTCCAGTCTCTGGTGTTCTGCGTGTCCCACATGTTCAGTGCATGGGTCCAGAGCCACTGTCTGTGGAAAGACACTGGCCACAAGGGAGAAGGCTAAAGAGTGTGGTCTGTGGAAGGGGAGAATCATCTACCACTGAGCTCATCTACCATTGTTCTATGGCCTTTTAGATTCTGAGAATCAATTTCAGGGCTCTGCTGAGGAAGTAGAACTCCAAGACAGCTCCTTTGAAGATGATGGAGATGAAGGCAATGATGAAGAAGATGATGATGGTTCTGAGGAAGCACTACCCCTGCCACCTCCTCGGTCTCCTCAGGGAAAACCCCCAAGACCACCCCAGCCTCAACCTCGTCCTCCATCTCCTCCTGGAAATCAGCAGGAACCACCTCAACAAGGAGGCCAGCAGCAGAACAACCTACCAATTCCTTAAATAAACAAGGATCATTCCAACAAGGAGGCCCACAACAACCAAATGACCCTCCTCAACCAGGAAACCAGCAGGG
>PVKA01031344.1:0-10770 GCA_004027165.1 Ctenomys sociabilis | reverse complement strand
AAGGCGGCCAGCAACAGAATCACCATTCCCGTTCCTTAAATAAGCAAGGACCACCCCAACAAGGAGGCCCACAGCAACCAAATGGTCCTCCTCCACCAGGAAACCAGCAGGGACCACCACAACAAGGAGGCCAACAACAGAATCGCTTTTTCCCTTCCTTATACAAACAAGGACCACCTCCACAAGGAGGCCCACAACAACCAAATGGCCCCCCTCCTGCAGGAAACCATCAGGGACCACCTCAAGAAGGAGGCCCATAGAAGCCAAATGGCCCTCCTCCTCCTGGAAACCAGCAGGGACCACCTCAGTCAGAAGGTACTTACCTTACCTGTGCTTTGCCTCTTTGCATACTGGAAGAGCCAGGGCTTATAGTTCACAGATCCATAAATCACACTGACCACCTCCAAGGCCTCAGCTTCTTAGTCTGAAGGCAGTTCTGGGTTAAATTAATGTTCAGTCTTCAAAGACCCTCATTCCAGTGCTTTTAAAGATTAGAATGACCACCGTTCATCTGGCATCAAGTTGAGGCTATATGGTCACCGAAACCAAATCTTCCATGTTGTTATTTATATATTCTGCACTAGGACAACATGATACTTTGTTTTCAAAAGCTCTTGGGCCATTATGGATTTTCAACAACATAGTCCCTGAATTTCCATTGAGCCTACTATGAGCCCACTATGAGGAACCACTTCAGAGTTATTCCTTTGATCCTCTGCCTCCTTCACAGAGTTAATGACTTCCAGTATCTCATTTCCTTTTGACCACTTATAGCTCGGTTGCAACTCACAGCACACGTATCGAGTCCAAAGCTCTTCACAAAGAACATTCATATCTGTGCCTTTCAATGTCACTCTGACTTTTAAATCCTGATATCTGTTTAGTCCCTGCCCAATGTAAGAACTAACCTAATTGAGAAGAATAGTAGGAAGTGTAATCTGAAAAGTCCAGCTCATCCTACCTCCTTTACCCAAGCCAGAATCATCATTTCACTTTCACATCCTCTTGGAGATGGCTGTATATATACAGAGGCACATCGCCCATTTTCTACATATATGGTGCCATGCAGAATCTCTCCCTGGCCCACTTTTCATAGAATATTTCTCTTCAAACATTAAAATTATCTTACAGAATTTAATTGATCTTTCTACTCTCCTCTTGCCTGGCTCCTGCCGTGTTTGTTATTTTTATATTCTCCTCTTCTCTTTCCTTCCTTTTGTTTGTTTACTTTTTCGTTTCCTTCTTTCTTTCCTTTCTGCACAACATCTTTCCCTCCCTTTTTCTTCTACTGATTTTGCTTTCCTTTGCCATTGATCTTTCTTACTGGCTTCTTTATACTGTTTTAAAATCACATACTGTTCAATTGTGTAATTCTATATTTTCACCAAATAGGTTTAAATTTCATTAGAATGAGGTGTTGCATTGATCCTCTTCATAAAAAGTATCTTTGAAAAATTTTATAGCAACAAGGAGTTCAAAAGCTTAGGAATAATATTCGGTTCTTCATTTTGCTACAAATGACTTAGAACACATTATGTTCTAAGAGGCCAACAAAAATTGACAAGAATTTAGGAAGAAAGAGGAAGGAGAAGGTTAGAGGGTGAGACATTTGAGTCTCACTTGCCTCTCTTCAGTGTTGCTATCAAGGTATCATGACCCTCTTTCCATGTGACACCTCCTCTGTAACATTCTTCTTTTTTTGTTTCAGAGACTGAATGAGAAGATGATGCCCTTCAGAAAACTAGGCAATTAGAACTTTGGACTCATAACAGTATCATGTGTATTCCAACAAATCAAGCAGCATGAAATTACTGATTTCCATGTTCTTCGTTCTGGGGAATCTTGAATTTAAGAACCAGAGATGGATTATCAATGTCTTGTATTCCTTCTTTTTATTTCTTTGTTTATATATGGTGACCATCAAAAGGCCTCAGAAAAACTTCCGCCATTATTGTTGATTCTGTCTGCAGTCTACAAGAACCATGAATGTTTTCAAAATTATTTTTAGACTATTTGATCATATTATTCAAATTTTGAGGAAATAAAGACTATAGAAGAAATGATGGGAAGTTTCTAAATGTGAAGAATCCCTAACTTTGGCAATGTCATTGTGCCTGTTTTCTTTGCTCAAGAGACCTTGTATGCAGCTTCTCCTTGATGCCATTTTACTTTCCCTACATGCCCCATAAATCTTTATCAAGACTGAGTGTATTTACCAGAAGAGGCAGCATATTCGAACTTAAGAAGTAGAAACTTTTATTTTTTCAGAAAGGATATTGAGATATTTCTCTTTCATTTTTGCAATGGTTAGACTGTGGTTTATTTACTGTAATCATGAAAATTAGGAAAGATAACATTCTGCCAGTATAGAATAGTGTTTCAAATATTTAATTCAGAGTATATTACCAAGAAATTCACATCACCAATAAAAACACATAAGACTCATAGTCAATGGATGCAAGATCATATTTTCAAGAAGTAGTAATACAAAGTGAGCCATCTGTATTTGCAATTGTCAAAGATGACTTAAACACTCAAAGTATAAAAGTAAAATCTCCTCTCTAGCATTGTCAAAATCTGGGATGGGGAGATATCTCAGTAGACTAAGTGCTGCCTGGCAAGTGGAAGGGTCTGAGTTCAATCCCTGGTTCCAAAAAAAAAAAAAAATAGAAAGTTGCCAAAATAGACTAAATGCGAATATAATGATTATGGTATATATGCACCTATTACATTTTGTAGAACACCATCAGGCGAAAGGTACAAATGAGCTACAATCTAGCTCATTCCATTCATAACATTTAATATCATTACCTCAATGGACAGATTTCAAACAAAAATTCACTAAACAAAGCAAACAAAAGCTTAATCAAACTTAAAACATACTGTAGATCAAACGCACTTAATAGACATGAGAGGGCTTTCTCTTCAAGGCCTGAATCAAAGATCTTCCTTACATTTCTGTATGGATATTTCTCTTGCATAAGCCATGTTAGGCCCCTCAATTCCTAGGAAATGCAGAAGAAGATGAAATCTTTTCTGTTGTTTTCTTACACAGTAGAGGAGATTTAAAGGCTGCAACAAACAATGTTAGAAAGGATGCAAATATGAAAACCCAGAACAACATAAGTTAATTGATTTATGAATTGTGAAAACAATGAAGGGGGCCAAGGAGATGGCTCAGTGGCATAAGTGCTTCCCTGACAAGCACAAGGGCCTGAGTTCAATCCCCTGTTCCACAAAAAATGAAAGAAATGAAAAGGGGTAATAAAATGCTTCTCAAATGAATGGAAATGCAAGATACTGTGGCTGAGTGACTGTCCTTGAAAGAGGACTATTTGTCTCCATTTTTGCTGAGTCTGAGCCTGTTTTCATGTACTGATATTTAAAAAGATGAATAGGACTTTTCCATATCCCTTCCACTGACTAAAAGCGATGCATATTGGTCCAGCTGAGGTTCTGGTGGTTGTCTTAGAATGTGGCAGGAGTGTTTACCCAGGACTCACACCCAGTGCTCCTCTCTGTGAGCAAGGATGAATAGTCAATTATCCACCCTGTCAGATTGGATCAAACATTGAGATGACGGCTATAATTTTTGGTGATTTGAAAGATTACATCTCAGGTTTGAAGCACTCACCACAAAACATTAGGTACTATCGCCATAGTACTATGCGGATAACTCCTTCTACACATCTTTTTCTGGATATTGCAGAGGCATCCTACTTAGCCCATGTCACAGTCCTCACCTTCATCCTTCCACTCCTGCAATCACTCAATGCCAATCCACTTTTCCCTTCAGTAATGAATAAAACCCAGGCTTGGCATTGGGCCGAGCCAGGTTCTAGACAGCCATCATTATGGCTGAATTTATAATACGTTGGCTCCCCATATCTGAAAATTTGCCTTAGTGAATTTATTCTCGCCATGGGTTGCTCTAGGTGTGGTAAATTGAATTAACTAAATGGAATTCCAATATTTTATCCATAGAATTGCAAACATAAAATTTTCAGACTGAGATAAGGACCAAAAAGAGCTCTCTACAATATACCAATATTTATGGGATACAGTGAATCTGATAACTTGAAATTTTCTTTTAAATTAATAGCCTAAATTTGTGTCTAAGACTTAAGCAGCAAGAATAAATCACACAACAAATCAGTAAAAGGAAACAACTGACAATGAACAGAGAAGAAATTAATGGGGTACAAATGAAAGAAGGACGAAAGCATTAACTATATTGGTTCACTTTTCCTCGCTTACAAAGTTCAATGAACCTCGACAAGACAAGAGAGGGAAGATAAGGGCCAGAAAGGGCAAGGCAGAGGAGGCAAGGGGAAAACAGAGGAGAGGAGAACAAGTGAGAACAGAGAAAAGAGGAGAAGATAAGACAAGAAAAGATAAGATGAAACAAAAGAAGCAGAAAGAAACATCAATACTTGAAGATTTGAGAAAATGGATGCATATTCCATGTTCCTGGACAGGAGATCCAATGTTGTATAACTGGCCATAATCCCAAAATTACTATGCAGAATGAATCCAAGCAAATCAAAATTCAATTGGTGTAGCTCACAGAGTTAGAGGAAAATTTCCTCAAGTTCATTTGGAAACAGAAGAGACCCAGAATATCAAAAGCAATCGTGGGAAACAAAGGAAAGGAAGAGTAGCTCTTATGCTGGGAAGATGGTGGAAGAAGAGCAAAGAAAAAAGATCCCCTTTGTTCCAGAAAATCTCCTGAAAAAGTGCAAGGCTTACCAAGCCCTCAAAGCCACCCAAGCAAAACAGGCACTTTTGGCAAAGAGAAGAATATAAAAGAGATCAGGCTTCAGCGACTACAGTATTTCTTTCATGATTCGTGGTAGCAGCGGTGTGACGGGTTGCGTGTGAAACGACTATAAGTGCAACCTCACCCTTTGGAAGCGCCTGATGAACATTCCTTGGCCTTTGTTGTCTTCCTCCAAAGCATTAATGGGGTGAGTTCACTAGTACAGAAGATCATTGCAAGACTTTACCTGAAGAAGTTGTTCATTGGTGTCTTTGTTAACGTCACCGCCCAAACTCTCAAAATGCTGCAGATAGTGGAGCCTTATGTGACCTGAGGATTTCCAAATCTGAAGTCTGTTCCTGAACTCATTTTGAATGTGGGCAGGGCAAAGTCAAGAATAGGACCTTCCTTTTTTTTTTTATTCATTGCGTTGCAGTCCATTACAATATTTATTGGATACTCAAGTTGGCCCAAATTTGACCAGTGGGAACCCTTCAATCTTGTGTTCCTTATTTTTTTTTTTTTATTTTAAGAATAGGACCTTCCTGCTGATGGACAGCACTGTGATTAAGGAGCACTTGGGCAAGTTTGATGTCACTTGCCTGGAAAACCTCATTCACGAAACCGCCTTCCCAGGGGCACATTCCAGGAGATTTCCTGCTTCTTGCACTCTTTCCACCTGTCTGTGGCCCAGTATGCTACCAAAAACAGAGTGAGCTTACTCAAGGAAATTGAATCACTTAGCTACTGAAGTGAACGCATCAAGCAGATCATCCGCACAGTTGAACTACTTCCAGAATAACAGAAAACTGCCTTGAAGCATGTTTTTTGCTTTTTTGGTTTTTTTTTTTTAACTGTTACCAAGTGTATTCAGAGAAGATGATTTTTCTACTTTCAGAAACTGGAAGTAAGTATATGGGAATCAGCATAGCAGGCACATCTCAGCACCACCCAGTTTGAAGGAAGAGATCCCCTGCTTCCCACCATGCCCTGATGAAATCAACACTTGCTGTGAAGTAAGAAATCCTGTATTTTTGCATCTTCTGTCCTGGAGTTCACTGTTGGTGAATGAGTAACCTAAGGAGGGTATGAGGCTCCCTATCCCTGTGACTTGGAGCAGCAGACCCAGCCCAGAGGTCTACATGAGTCTGGAACCCCAGGGCTCTTTTGAAAAAAATGAAATATAGCTGCAACAGTCTGGAAAACAAGTGTTTAGCTGTCTCTGTCGGGAGTCCAAGTTCCACCTTTCAGTGATACAGCTTTGTGAAGTCTCAGAATTGTCTGGCTCAGGTAGCTTTTGTGCCTTGTCTTGGAACTGACTCAGCTTCTTTTCTATACCTCAAAATTTGGGAAGGGAGCCAGGCATAGTGGCACATGCCTGTAATCCAGAAACTAGGGAATCTGAGGCAGGACTATCACTGAATTTGAAGCCAGCCTGGGTTGCAAAGTGAGTTCAAGGCCTGCCTGGATGGCATAGTGAAACTTTGTTTCAAAAAGACATAAATAAAAAAGGCAAAGCAGGAGTTATCAGAATTTCTAACCTAATATTATACTGCAAATCTACTGTGATAAAATCAGCATAGTCCTAACATAGAGACAGACATGAGGATCAATGGGACAGAATAGAACATGCAGACACAACTGCAAACTCACTCAGCAAAACTTATCCTTGATAAAGATGCCAAACATACTCACTGGAAGAAAGATAACATCTTTAATAAATGATGCTGGAAACAGTGGATTTCTACATGCAGAGGGCTACAACTAGAACCATACCTAACACCATGTACAAAGCTACAGTCAAAATGCATAAAGTTTTAAATACTTAAGCAGAAATATTAAGCTTTCTAGAAGAAAATGTAAGTAAAGGCATAGCAGTAGGTAGAGAGTTCATGAACAAACATAAAATTGCTCAGGAAGTACTTGAAAGAATCAACAATTGAGATGACATCTTTTTGAAAATTTTCTGCAATTCAAAACAAGTCTCCCACAGAATTAAAAGGAAACCCACAAACTGGGAAAAGTGTTCTGGCTATCTGTCCCTTAGACAAAAGTCTTCTATTTAGAACATATAAATTAGGGGCAGCCAAATAGTTCAGGGGATTAAAACACCTGCAAGCAAGCACAGGTGCTGGGGGTTCAATATCCTGTCCTGCCCTGCTGGATCCACTTCTGGGACTTGCTAAGAAAATAATTGAGACTGGGCATGGTGGCATGCACCTGTAATCCTAGCTCATGGGAGGCTGTAAACAGGTGCATCACTATAAGTTCTATCTAGTAACAAGACACTGAAAGCCATGTACACCCTCCCCTGAAGTACAAAAAAATAAAAAATAAAAAATCTGGTCTTCCAAATTCAAAGACTCAATCTATAAATGGGCATCTGAGATGAATATATACACTTCTCATAAGAAGAAATACAGCTGGCAATAAATATAAGAAACAATGTTCAACATGATTTGAGAAAAGCAAAATGAAACACCACTGAGATTACATCACACCCAGAAAACTGTAACATCAACAAATTAGCCTATAACAATTGCTTGAGGGACTGTAGAGAAAAAGGAACCCTTGTGCACTGTTGGTGTCAGTGCATACTGGTAAAACGACCATGGAATTCTATGTGGAGATTGCTTCTAAAGCTAGGATTGGAGATCCCATTGAGCTAGCTATATCCTTCATGGTTGTTTTTACAGAAATGGAAAGCTCATACATGAGCGATGTATGCACATCCATGTTACAGCAGGACATTTTTCACAGCTAAAACCAGGAAACCATATAGATGCTCAGTAAATAAAGAATGGGAGACTGTAACAGGTGCATCACTATAAGTCCTATCTAGTAGTGAGACACTAGAAGTTGTGGTATTTTAACACAATGGACTAATATTCAGCTATACAACAGAATAAAGTTGGGTCTTTTTTTCAGTAAATGAATGCAATGAGAACTCATGGTCTTAAGTGAAATACATCAGACCTACATGTGCAAACATGGTGTAATCTCCTTAGTGTGAGAATGTAAAGGAGAAAAATGGAATCTGAAGTGTACAATAGATACTGGGAAAGGGACATTAACTTATTCAAAAGAAGACAGCTGCTGTATTGAGGAAAAGGACAAGAGAGAGAATGGGGAAATGTGATTTTTTGATATATATAAAAGCAGAATAATTTGAACAACAGTAGTCTGCATTTCTGCTAGTCTGTGGAAAGAAGTAATAAATGTTTAATTTCTTCCATCTCCCTTTTTCAATAATTTGTAATTTTTCTCTTCTTACTTTCTCATATATTTCTTTCTTCTTCCAATTTTACATGCATACATTTGGTACTAGGAATGACTGGTCAGAAAACAGCACTATAGGTTACAACAAATAATGTAAAATCCATATTTTTTCCTAAGTGAAACACTCACTTGTAGTATTTTCTGTTTGAATTCTAATTTGTAGTTTCTTAATAAATAAAAAAGAAACAACAATACTGAGACTAAGCCAGAGACAGTGATATAGACAAGGAAAAAGGGTAGGTATGCTATCTGTTGTCCAGAAATAGGGTACAACCCACATGCCACTGGTGAGAACTCTAGAGCAAAACTCAGGCACCCACTAATATGCCGCCGTGACCACTACAGCTCCCGGAGCCCCTGCCCTCAAGCCGGCCTAGTGAATGAGAACTTCTTATACTCTCTCAGCCCCATCTAACCCAGCCTGGCCTGGTGAGTGTGTGGGAGAACTTCCGGCTTCCCCAAGCGCAACCGGCAACAGCACTCCACAGCAAAACTCAGGCACCTGTGTGAGTAAGACACACTAATGCACCTCCTCAAACCCTTCAACTCCCTGGAGACCCAGTCCCTAAGCCCCCTGAGGGAGTGAGAACTTTTGTGATTCTTCTGGCCCCCAATCTAGTCCAGTAGGGCTCTCCCAGTATGTGGGAGAGCTTCGGCGCTCCCAGGTGCTCCCTGGAAAAGGACCACAACAAAGAAGCACCACAGGCTCAGTGTGGTGCCAGAAGGGCTACAGCAAATAGGAGCTAAGATAACAGTTAGATCCAGGCCAGGTATAAGTGGATTAACTCAAACATAATAGAGTTTCACCCAATTCTCATTATGTGCTAAGGTTATAACGGCACCAAAGCTCTACATCAAAGGTCAGAGGTCATTGCTATACAAAATGACAAAGACAAGGAGCAAAACCCAATCTCAGACCTGGAGGCTACCCATGCCAAGTGCAGAGGACACTAGCTCAACTGAAATGAATGAATTAACAGCAGGGGAAGCAAATAAACAACAGCAGAAAGGTGTAGAGAAATTCAGAACAGAATTAACATTTGAAATAAAAAAAAAGAAATTTCTGAATATATAGCACATGAAGTAAAGAATCTAATGCAAAGACATATAAGGGAAACTCAGTGCCTATCCAGAACAAGTGCAGAGGACACTAGTTCAGCTGAAATGTATGAATTAAAAGCATCATAAGCAAAGAAACAACAGCAGAAATGTAAAGAGGAACTCAGAGCAGAAATAATTTCTGAAATAAAGAAATCTCTGAGATCATAGCATCTGAAGTAAAGAATCAAATGTGGACATAAGTGGAGGAAACCCAATTTGGAAAACCTCTGAAGTGAAAGAATTGATACCTACTTCTAAAGAAGACATTGCTAAAAAAAAAAAAAAAAAAAAATAGAGGAGATTATAAGTATGACAGATTTCTTGAATGAACAATACAGGAAAGAAATATCACATGAAGCAGAGTCAAAGAGATATAGAACTTAAAATCTCAATCACCAGTCTACAAAACCATTTGAGTGAAAGCTAAGACAGTTTCAGATCTTGAAGATGATGGCACAGCTAATAAAAAGGTGAGAAAGGATATCTTTCTTCCCATGTTTGGGCTCTGGGTTTGCTCTTCCTTTTCCAGATGTCAGAGGTGCAGCATTAGGGTGTTGATTTGTTCCCATTCTGTTTTCCTAATGTGTGAGTTCATAGGTATGATTTTCCCTCTGACAACTACTTTAATCGCTTCCCATAAATTCCTGTAAGTTGTGCTTGAATTTTCATTGAATTGTAGATATTGTTGAATTTCTTGTTTAATTTCTTCTATGACCCATTGATTGCTGAGTAGGGTGTTGTTTAGTTTCCATGAATCTAGTGAGTTTCTCTGGTTTCTTTTGCCATTTAGTTCCAGTTTGACTGCACTCTGGTCAGATAATATGCATGGGATAATTTCTGTTTTCTTGCATATTCTTATGCATGACATCTGGACTAGTATGTGATCTATTTTGGAAAATGACCCTTGTGCAGCTGAGAAAAATGTGTATTCAGTTGTGGTTGGGTAACACATTCTGTATATATCCACCAGGTCCATTTGTTCCAATCTCTGGTTCAGTTCTGCCACTTCTTTGCTAATTTTTTGTCTGGTCGATCTATCTTTTTGAGATAAGGGTGTGTTAAGTATCCTGTTAAGATTGTGGTCTTAGATATTAGGTTTTTCATGTCCATTAAGATCTCTCTATATTATTTCAATTCTTTTGTTTATGATTTGTTTACAAAATATTCTTCATATTTTGTAGAAGTGGCTTCATGCTTAAAATTTTCTTCAGTTGTTGTTTGCCATGGAACTATGCTAATTTTTATTTGTTTTGAAGTTATTATTGCAGGATTCATCATTTTTGGATGTGAAATCCTTTGCTTGAGCTTTACTCCTTGACTTCAGCTTTTGTGTTGAGAAATCTTCTGTGATTCTGAAGTGTTTTCCTTTACAAGTGATATGTTATTCTCCCCTGAAAACATTCAACAGAGAATGTTTGAAGGATGACGTCTTTACATAATTCTATGATAGGCAAGATCTGCACTAATGGTGGTTGGACAGGATATTATGTCGGCTTTTAGTGCTATGGTCATCCACTAGGTAAATAATTATTGAATTTTTGATATAATTCAGCTATAAAAAAACCTGTAAATATAATATCATGTATGCACCTTGTACAATACCAAAACGTTATGAAAACAGTTTGCAATGT
>PVKA01031343.1:0-26356 GCA_004027165.1 Ctenomys sociabilis | reverse complement strand
ACAGGTTCTCCTATGTCCTGAGTCTTCGCTGACCTTGAAAGGCTAGGGCCAAAATGTTGGCTGGCCTTGTGGCTCTTCTATTTCTCCAACTCTGACTTGTGATCTTAGGTTGTTAACCATCCAGAAGAAAAGCTGATTAGTATCCTGCAGCATATGCCATTCACTTTGCCTTATCTGACTCAATTGATTTTACTTGTTACACATGCTAGTCTGGAACGAAAACTTATGAATTGTTTATTTCTAGAAGTTTTCACTTAGCATTTTTGGGTCTTGGTAACATGAAAAATGAAAGTGAAGAAAAGAAAGGACCGCTGTATTTTCAAAATGGATTCTCACTTATCTCTCAATTAGTTTAATTTAAGTGTATTAAATTTAAATTTCATTCAAAATTAAGATCAGTCTCATTATTGAAATTACGAAAGAGCCAAATCACCATTCTTGCCACATCTAACTCCATTTGGCAATGGGCAACCCTGGGCTCCCGTGCCCCAGCAGATAACAACCTCGGAGAGAAGCAAGAAAGCCAAGCAGGGGCTGGGGTCACACCTTCTGCTTTCTGGTGTGATTCTTATGGCTTGTGATCTTGGAAAAGTATAGGAGGGACACCTAATTTTTAGCACAATGCTAACATAAAGGATCTAAAAAGTGAATTCCCAGTACCTGCTGCTCCTGCAGGGTGGGGAGCACAGGTCACTCACTGGGAAGAAGTCTGTGGACTTCTCATGGAATTTTTAACTGTCAGTGCAAAAGGAATAAAGCCATGTATATATACTGTAGGGCCTGTGTTAAATATTCGCATATGCTACTAACTGAAATGAGAAGGAATTCCTTCTAAAGTGTGATTGAGCTCATAAAGGTTTTATTTTGGCCAGCTCAGCCCACTCTGAGGGCTGGGAGGGTGCAGTATGTGGTGCCAGGGATAGGACCGCAGTCCCCTGAGTCTGCCTACGCTTGCTACGCAGGCACTTTAGGCCACTGAGCTCTCTTGCCAGTCCTCATAAAGCTCTCTTAAGGGTTATGTACCTTTTAAATAAATAGCTCTTAGAACACAGAAGGGTTGGTTAACATTTTTTGATATTAAAAAAGGATCTTAAAATGACATGTTATTTATAACTTCCTTATGCTGGAAATGATCTCAATGTCCTTTTGCAGAATGGATGAAAAGAATTAGGGAATAGTCTAATAGAATAGAATATTGCATGAGAATTAAAAAAGCCATGTTATTTTATATGATAATATAATGACATGGATGAGTCTCAGACATGATATTGAGGGGAAAAAAATGAGGGGTCCTGGGAAAAGGATAAAGAGAAGCACATATGGGTGACACAGCTTCAGTGGTATCCAGAGCAGGGAAACTAACTGATGCTGTGGAGATGGAGACAGTGACTGTCCCTTGGGGCAACGGGGCATCAACTGGGAAGGGACAGGAGAGATACTGTAGGCCACCAGGGACACTCTGGGAGAGCTCTCTCAGAGGTTACATAGTAAATTTTGTTAGGCCATATACTTATGATTTGGAAGCAGTTTATATACTTCATTTGGCTAAAAATGATTAAGAAATACTTTAACGGTGCTCTGCTGAGACATGTATCTCCTCCTGTGAGATTTGGGCTAGACTGATGGCTCATTGGTGTCCTGTAGGACACACTGACCAGGTAGCTCAGAGATTTCTGACGCCAGGTCACAAAGGCAGTCAGCCTGCTTTGTTAGCATCTGAGGCACTTTCCTTAGGCTGTGGCGCTATCATTCCATCCATCTTAAAACTACCATGATGGGGTGAAGCCCAGGTCCCACAGAAAGGCCTCACGTGGGTGCACTCAGAAGTCAGCTGAACAAGGCCTAGGAATCTTGCAGATTCAGTACCAGATGCAAAAGATGAGGAACTTTCAGATGGTTCCAGCCTGAAGCTACTGAGTGGAAGGCTTCAGCTTCACCTTCAGTGCATACAAAAATCGGCTCACAAAACCCAAAGAGAATCTGTTAGCTGGTTATAAGTGGAATGGTTGTGAAGAAATTAAGAAAAGTCCTCTTTTACAAAGTTCTCTGGAGGCGATTGTAACTGACGCTGATAAAGAGATTCTTCAAGGTTCGATCGCATCCTATGGCTGTGGTCATAGTCAGTTGTGTCACTTTGGTCAAAATTTTAACTTCAAGGCAAGCAAACAGTTCACTCAGAATAAACTATATACCCACTTCCTTGCCTAGCCAGAGCAGGCATAACAATCTGTGTGCTGTGAAGACTGGCTTGCGTTGGGGAAAGTGTTCGTGCCTTGAGAGAGGAGTGAGATGGGTGGGCTGTCGGAGGCTGGTTAGAGCTAACTGGAGTTTCAAGTCTTTCTTGCTTTCCTTATCCATGCATCCAGTACTGCAGATGAGTTTGTAGGTCTTTATCTCAAAAAACTGTCATAAAAGGAGTGCAGAATATGTATTTCCAAAGCTCACATTATGGACTAATATATGCTCACCCACCCTATCTTGTCTGGTTAGTGGCATTATTATTATTATTATTATTGTTGCTGTTGTTACTATTATTTTGGCAGAACCGGGGATTGAACTCAGGCCCTTGCGCTTGCCAGGCAGGCGTTTGTGGCAGGCGTTTGTTCTACTGAGCCATCTCCCGGGCCCCTGGTTAGTGTTATTATAAGAGAATGCCGGAGACTGCATAATACATAAAGCAATGAAATATATCTGACATTGAGTGGGATGCCTGGAAAGCCCAGTGGTCAGGTGCCAGGATCTAAGCGAGGGACTTCTGCTCACCACTGCATGCTGGGAAGCGGTCTGTTAGAGGGAGAGAGGGAAGGGAGAAGGAGGGCCAGGACTCACGGCTCAGCCTCTCCTTCACAGAGGCATAGCCCTTGGGCGCCAGAGCCTGCCCCGTGGGGTCCTCCTCCCAGCACGGTTGCATCGAAGGTTACGTGCTTTGGGGGAGCGGGTTCAGAGCAGTGTCGCCCACCCCTGCTGCTGTATGTGCCCTCCAGCCCTTCTTTAGCAGGCTGCTCCCTGGTAGGAGTCCTTCTTCCACAGGCGGCAGCTGGGAAAGGCTGCTCTGGCCTCATGGGAGGTCAGCCTGTTCTGTGCGGGGCGCCTCTGAATGAGGCCATGTCTGTTGCACCGCTGAGCCCGGAGCGTGTTCGTCTCCTACCCCTCATTCTGCCGCTCTCCTTCCTCTCATTTGGGTTTCTCTGGAGAAGACTGTGTTCTGGAGAGAATCCCATCCCGGGAGCCGTGAGACGCTGGCGCAGGTCAATGATTCTTGAGCACTCCTGTGCACCGCAGCTCCTCAGCCTACAGAGGCCCGTCTCTGGGTTTCGATCTCAGCTCTTCTCCTCCGGTAGACCCCTGGTGAGGCCTGAGGAGCCGCGTTACCAGCACGTTCCCAGGCGATGCCGGCGACGCAGCTGACTTTGGCTCTGCACTAGGGGAATCACTGTCTTTGCAGCTGCGAAGGCACGAATTCAAGAGCCTATGCCCACCCCAGGTGCTCCACTTTTATAGAAATTGAAACTTGTGCTTAATTCTGTGGTGAGGGAAAAAATAGAAAACATTCAAAAGGCAAAATAAAAGAAAGATGATTAAAAAGAAAAAAAAAAGCAATATCATTTTGTGGGGATGAAAATGGCCCTGGGGTAGAGGAGGGAAGGGGGAGAACGGAAGGCTCAGGGGACGGTATGCGTGTGTGTCAGTACCACCCAGCCCGGGGGAGGGTAGCATCAAGTATCCCAAGCACACGCCAATGAAAAGGTGGAAACAAACAGTAAAACAAGTGCTAGGCAGAAAGCACCGCGCACCATCATTACATAGTAGCTCGATTCTTGTACACTGCATGGAGTCACTTACCTAGTAGGGCTGCGGGGGAGGCAACTGGGACAGCATCTTGGTCTGCTTTTTTTTTGTCTTTTAGAGACAGGGTCTCACTATGCAGTTCAGGCTGGCCTTAAGCTCACTTTGTAGCTCAGGCTGGTCTCAAACTCATAACAATCCTCCTGCCTCAGCCTCCTGAGTGCTGGGATTACAGGCCTGCACCACCACGCCAGGCTCTTGGTCTGCTTTTTGTAGCTAAGACTAAACACTGCAGATGAGATAATAAAGAAGAAAAATTTATTTAGCACCAAGTTTGAGAGGCTAGGCAGCATGTACTGGCAGCTGCCGAGGGCCTTGTTTTTATGCCCTAAGGAGGCAGAGAGTATCGGATAGAGGAGCGGAGCAGGCACACCGCTCAGGTCACTTTCATGGAGCCATGAGTCCCACCCCAGGTTCCATCTTTGTGACTTTAGTCCGAAATGACTCCCAGTGGTCCCAGCCCAAACTATGAATTTATGAATTGAGGAATTAAGTTTGTAACACATGAACTTTCGAAGGAAATGTTTAATATTGTAGCCATACAAAAATTTTTATAGCATTCCCGAAAAGAAAAGAAAAGAAAAGAAAAAGAAATCAGCTCAGTCTAATCTTAACTGCTTCCAATTTATCTTAATCACAGAATCCTGTCTTGAAACAAAAGCCTTCAGAGGGATTCCCACGTAGAGAACCAAGCGGAAAGGGTCTGCAGCACCAGACTTTCGTGGGGGCTGCTCTCGAAGCTCTCGCTGACCCACCAGCTCACTGGCCAGTCCACGCCCGCCCGTGGAGAGCAGGATCTTCAGCTGTTTCTCAGTTTGATCCAAACTTGGCCTGGGGCTGTTTCCATATGGCACATTTATTTTGAGGAAACAGACTAACCATATGATTTCACTAGGAAACCAGAGAGAGCCCCCCTATTGCATTTCAAGCTCTGCATTTCTACTGCTGAGAAAACACACATTACGAAAGAAAACAGGATTTGGCTCCATTGTTTATATAAATGATGCTTAGTGAAATCCATGTTAGAGGAATACCAGTGTCATGGGCCATGTACAACTTTTGATGTTTTCCCTTCTGTATATTTCATGGTCTTGGTTTTTATTCCACAGAAAGGAGAGGGCATCTGAAAGTGCTTACGGCGCTTCTTTGCACCCTGCAACGGCTTGGTTTTGATGGATGATGTGGGGTTGCACAGCTCATTGCGAAGTAACGCTTTTAACTGAAATCAAATCAGTTTTAAGTGAATATGTTTTACACATTTCTGCTCCAGAGTTTGGAAAAGCTTGTTCCTAGAAAACAGCCCTTTTGGAAACAGTGTGAGGGGATGGCTAAAGGGAGGAGCCATCTCCTGGCCTGAGCAAGGGGCATGTTTACTTGCTTTATCTTTAAATGACTCGAAGTTTAAGGCCCACAGTGCTCCTGTCTTCCTAATGAAGCGGTTAATGATGTGTGAATTATAGATACCGACAGCCCCTTTAATAAAAGCAACGGGACTGCATCCGCAGTGCAGCGTGGCTCTAAATAATGACAGGCCATCCGCCCCAGCGCCATGCAGTATCTGTAAGTAAAGGGCCACCCTTGCGTGGCCAAGCTGCAAATGCTTGGTGCAGAGTCACTGGGAACACAAGACCACCAGGCATTTCATGTCCACCCAGCTGGGGAGCAGGAGCCAGAGAGGTTGTAGAGCCACTGCAGAGCTGGAAAACGAGGTGCTCGTCCTTTCCGCCTTGGGGCCCTGCTTTCCCGTGGCGGGGGACTCTGTGATGGACGCTTTCATAGCCCAGAAGGTGACCCTTGTCTCACCATCCCCTCTCCCCAGTGAGCACAGGAATGCTGGCTTTCCAGTTGATTTCAAAGAACCAATTGTGTCTTCTGAATCCTGACTGGTGTTTGCTCTGGGAGACTGTGCGGGTCTGTCCTGAGCCAGGAAAGCAGCCTGCGAGCCAGCAGTGGAGGGAAGCACTTTGTGGCCGCTGACATGGACAGCAGATTGCATGAAAGCCAGGCTTGTGAGGAGCTGGCAAACAAACCCAAGCCTCAACAAAG
The DNA here is from genome assembly GCA_004027165.1 of Ctenomys sociabilis. NCBI lineage: Eukaryota > Metazoa > Chordata > Mammalia > Rodentia > Ctenomyidae > Ctenomys > Ctenomys sociabilis. The sequence continues at coordinate 20,464 of PVKA01031343.1, read as the reverse complement.
CCTTTTCTCCATTTAATTTGGTGGCCACTTTTAAGGAAAAGTGAATTCTCTTTCAGTCTCTCAATAGGTCGTGGATTTAGAACCACAGGCTAAAGTCCAATCTCTTTATCATTATCCCTGGGATGAGAAAATCTAAGTGGGCCTTGTTTGGGCAGGGGTAGTTTTCCTTTAAACAGATCAAGAAACTGTTTGTCTAACCCTCACCATTTGAGGTGACAGATAGCAAAGCAAAGCAAAGAGAACGGCATGCATTCACAAGTGAACACAAACCTTTCCATTTGTCCCCAGAGCTCAGGGACCAGCAGAGCAACAAAATCACAGCACACTAAAAGGGCATTGACATGGAAATGAGGCCTGGGGCACCCTGTGTGGCTTCAGAAAGGCTTGCCTGCCCTGCTGGGAAAGGCTGGGGGACAGGGAGGGGGCAAGGGGAGGCCAGGCTGCCTTCTCCAGAGCTCCGTGGGCCTGGGAAGGCCCTGGAGGAGCAGGGCCAGGATGGCCCAGGGGAAGTGCGACTTGGGGAGGCGAGAGGAGGTCTGAGTGTGAAGCCAGTCAGCAAAGTTTAAGATGACCCGTCAGCTTGGTCTCCTGGGCCTAAGGAGATGAATCCTGGGTGAGAGACTCGCAGCCCTCACTCTGGTCTGGTTGAATCTGCTCCTCTTTACTTTCTCAGCTAGAAAATCAGCCCGAGCCATTGTCCAGTGTGGAGACAAAAAGGCTCACCAAAAACCTAAGATATCCATATCTTTTCTGCAGCTCATTACACAGAGCAAAACCAACTGGTTGGACGTGCTTCCTGCTTTTCCGTCTCTGCTCCACCAATGCACAAAAGGCTAACGAATCAGTGAAGCTACTCTCTGGAGAGAAAGGTGGTGGGTGGGCTGACATGAGCACAGCTCACTGAAGAGAAATGGCTGGGCCACGGCCATCTGGAGCACTTTTTTACGCTCAAATCTTGTCCTCTGAGTAACAGCTTTAAAGATAAGAAAACACAATGTATAAACTATTGTTATTCTCCTAGAAATTTTATTTTTTCCATAAAGTAATAAACAAACAAAAAACAAAATGAAAAACTACTAGGACAGTCAGTGGTTGCACCTGTAGAGTTACAGGCTTCATGTTTATTACTCATTGAGTTCCATCCTTGGTCTTAGGAAGTGGAATTTTATGTTCTTAGCACATGATGAAATAAACATATAGGTTATAATCAGTTTATAAAATTCTCATAAACTTATATGAGTAATGGATCTGAAGCAAAATTCTTGACCTCTGACTCCAAATATTACAGTATTCCTTAAGTTGCCACATACTCTGCTATTGTTTTCTGCTTCTTTTCCTCTCTCTCTGTCTCTCTGTCTGTCTGTCTGTCTGTCTGTCTCTCTCTCTCTCTCTCTCTCTCTCTCTCTCTCTCTCTCTCTCTCTCTGTCTCTCTTGAGACAAGGCTTCATTATTTAGCTCAAGCTGTCCTTGAAGTCCTGGCCAGCCTCAAACTGACAGCAACCCTCCTGCTTCAGCCTCCCAAGTGCAGAGATTCCAAGGATGCACCACCACACTGGCTCACATTGTCTCTTAAGAAGATATAGAACAGGGTAAAAAAGAGCCGTGCATGGAATCACACACCAGGAAGGCTTTTAAAAAGGTTACTAATTATAGTTCACATATAGTTACATAATTATGATCAGTTTATAAAATTCTCATAAACTTATATGAGTAATGGATCTGAAGCAAAATTCTTGACCTCTGACTCCAAATATTACAGTATTCCTTAAGTTGCCACATACTCTGCTATTGTTCTAAATTCATCTCTGCTAATATATGGTTGTTCTAAATTCATCAGGCAGCTGTAGCCACCAGCTTAAAACAATTTAAGAGACTTCCACACACGTGGATATCTTCCCATATGTTTCACTTTGTTTTGTTTTAAGCAGCTGGGTTACACTGTACTCAGATGACACTGTTTTGACATTTTAATGTGTCACAATTTAAACAGCTTTCTTTTAGAATATTGTGTGGGTCAGCTTCTCAGAGACATTGGGTTAGATTTCCATTACTGTAGCAAGATACCCAAGACAATAAAATCAAGGAAAGATTTCTATTGATTCATCTTTTTGGAAGTTTCAAATCACCAGGGCTTGGGGAGGTGGTGACTCCTGGCGGGTGGGTAGCTGAGGAAGCTGCTCAGCTTGCAGGAGGTGGAGAGAGAGCAGGGGAGAGAGCCCAGTGCGTCCCTCCCCTTCCAGGGTGCCCTCCACATGGCCGCAGGGGCCTCACCTCTCAGGGTTTCAGTGTACTCCCAACAGTACCACGTCTGTAGCACACAGGCTTTAGAAGACGATTCGATCAGTGCAGGAGCAGACATTCAGGATGTGCTCCTTATAAAACAGCAACTTCCCAACTAGTCTTGTGCATTTATAGTTGGATCCTCGGGCAGATACATTTGAAGGACAGAAGTCTAGAAGAAGGGTGTATAACAAAAGTTGTGACTTGGGCACAGTGTCACACACTTTCTTGAGAGGCCAAGGCAAGAGAATCACAAGTTTGGTGCCAGCTCTCAGTCTCCAGGAAAACACACAGACACAGACACACACACACACATTGATGGGTATTGTTTAAAAAAGCATTCAAAATTGTTCTAATTTAGATGCAAACCAACAAAGATTCAGAGTTCTTTTTGAACATATTTAGTACAAGGTTTCACTACACATATTGGATCTGTAGTGATCCTCCCGTTTTCAGGTTCCAGAGCGCTGTGGTTACAGGCACATGCCACCTCACCCAGTCTCAGTTGCCATCTCAGTACCCCCTGGGGGAGGGGGCAGGGCAGACACAGTACACCAGATAGAACCAGTCCCTGTGTCTGTCCAAGCAGGCACTTTAATCTGCTGAGCTATCTGGCCAGCCATGAGTCCTTGTTTTTTTTTCTGTCCTTGAAAAGTGTTAAAAAAAGTTCTAATAATGACTTATCTAGTGGCTAAAAGATTTAATTATTGCTTTGATTTTTATTTATATGAACACGTGGGTATTTATACATATATTTATTTGGCATCAGTGTTATCTTCTAATAAATGTGTACTTAAGCCAGGCATTGTGGTATCAGGAATACAAAAATAAATGTGATTAAGACTTCTATAATTAAGTAACTCAAGGTTTGAAATAAACAGATAAAACTGCCAGAAACTCTGATAGGTACTGTGAAGGAAATTAACACAGAAAACTGTATGAAAATGAAGAGCGTCAGAGGCACTTTTCTTAGGGTGGGCCAGGGTTAGTTAAGTTCAAAAGGACTTAGAGAAAAGGACACATGAATGTAGAAGGAGCCTGGAGATAGAAAGGCTGGAAGCTCGACTGTGCTGCTTCTTATATTATCTGAGACAATTCTCTTGAGCTTCCTGAGCTTTAGTTTCTTCACCTACGAAGTGGCTATTCCTCATGTGTGAGGAGGCTTACATGTGAGTCTGTTAACACAAAGGAAGTCACTTCTGAGCTGCAGAAATAGCTGGTGGCCGAGCACTTGCCTGGCTAGCACAGGGTCCTGAGTTTGACTTCTGGTGTCAAAAAAAAAGTAACTGTTTCATGTGAAATTCTGTCATGAAGGAAAAATAATTTCAGTCAATAACCAGCTTTCTTTACTTCTGAGTGAGAGTACTTTCAAATCTCCAATTTCCAAATCTCCAATTATAAGTTTTCAATTGCAAATTGGTGAAAATAGAAACTGCATAACTCCTTGGTTGGTAAATCTTTAAATGACATAACTTCTGTTATTGTTATGTACTGGTCCTGATATACATCTCTGCAGTCAAGGATAATAACTTATAGGGTCGGGGAGCTAGCTCAGTAGAGTAAGTGCCTGCCGGGCAAGCGCAGGGTCCTGAGTTTAATCCCTGGTACCAAAAAACAAAACAAACAAACAACAACAACAAAAAAAAACCCACTCAGGAAAAGGATAATAACTTACCAAAGAAACTAGTCACAAAATTGCTAAAGGAATTTTTTAATGTCAATTGGAAGATAAGACCAACTCTGTAGGTGAAATTCGGAAAAAGTGTGGTTGGAGCCATGTGGCTTGATCCTATCCGTCGTGGCCTGTATCTAGCTATCCCCTCAGAGACTCAGGCGGTCATAGGTGGGCTTCTTCACAGGGGGCTGGATCTAGAGTGTGTGGCATTGAAATTGATTTATGGTACAACACCAGGACCAGGGGCATGGGGTTAAGGGTGGGAGTGCTACCTGCACTAAATGAGCTGGAGAAGGCGTGAGGCCTGGAAAGAGCTGTCATCCTCCCTAGTTGCTTGGTTTCCTGCCTTCTGCCCATCATGAACTATTTATCTTCTCCCGCAAAATCCTGCCTTGGAGCCAGCCAACTGGGAGTGAAGCCTCTACAAACTGTAAGCTAGTAAGTCTCTTCCCCTTTAACTTTGGGTGTTGGGTATTCTCAGCAATGAAAGAAAAATAACTAAGAAAGTATTCATCAAAGACTGAACTACATGGGAGTTCTTATACTGAGTTACTTGTTCAGGTGTAATGACAGCAATATCCCAAGTACCACTACTCTTACTTTAGTTTCCATTTAATTTAAAGCATGTTTACTGAACTGCCCACTGAGATAACAGGCACCCTTTGTGGAGAAGTTTCTGGAAGTTATTGGACTCAAAGAACTTTATTTTCATGACTTTCGAAGGGAGCATGTTTAATTCTTGCCTGCAAAAACATTTGTTTATTCTGTTTCCCTTAAGAGGGGATAAATGGATTTAGATAATTTGAATGACTCCCAGCAGGCTTGGGTGTTATGAGAGTCAGCTCAGTCATTTGCTCACGCACAATGAGCAGTGTCTCCATGAGAGCTGCCAGAGCCACCTGTGGATAACAAAGCTCGCGTCAAGGAGAGTGCCTTCACCTCCCACCAGGCTGGTTACAGGTTGGAAGGCCCATGTTACACCGACCCTCGGTGCCAATGTAGGATGCAGGTTAGCTACTCTGGGGTTTGTGTTGAATGTAGCCAAGTTTCTTCTCATAATGCTCAAGGAGAGATTATAAATTTGCAAGGAATACATGTATTCCTAAAGGTTAGTCCTCCAAAGCCATCAGCCTAGACTTTGAGGTGGGCTGAAAGTGGCAGTGGAGCTTCTCTGATGCCTGCTATCTCCTGAGAAAGACAAAAGCCTTTAGACACTCAAGTTTGTAATGAAAATACTCAGCGACTTTACCTCTTTCTCCATAGCATTTAAAAACAATTTATTTATTTATTTGGTCCAGGGTCTTGCCATACAGCCCAGACTTGCAGTGATTCTCCTTTCAGCCTCTCCAACACTGGTATGACAGGCATGTGCTACCATACCAGTTTCAGGGTTCAGCATGGTGAGCCTTGGGTTCTGGAGCTGGCATGGCATGCAGTACTGAGGACTGAACCCATGTCTTTGCACTTGACAGGCAGGTGCTTAGACTGCTGAGCTATCTCCCCACCCAGCAATTTTTTTTTTTTTTTTTTGGTGGAACACCATATATCTAACAATCTGCACAAATCTTAACCATATGTTGCTAAATTAGTATATATCTTTGTGTGATTTGAAATAAATCATGAATGCAAAAATATAAAGCACAAGCTCTGTGTGTATGGTATTTTTAATTTTGGTAGTCTTTTGAAACAGGTCTTGCTATGTCATCTGTGCTGAACTTTATTTATTTATTTATTTGCAGAACCAGGGATTGAATTTAGGCCCTTGCACTTGCCAGGGAAGTGTTTATTCCACTGAGCCATCTCCCTGGCCCCTGTGCTGAACTTCAGTGTGCTGTAAAGCCCACACTGGCCTCAGCTTCGTGATCCTCTTGCCTCAGTTTCCTGGGGCCTGGGATTACAAGGGCATGCCACAGTGTCTGATGCTGTATTTTGATACTAGAAGAGCTTTCTTTGGGATTTTCTGGTTGCTAATTCTGGGTAAATTAATCAAAGCTCAGCTTTCTGACTTCTTCTAGGCGTATTTGTTTTTAGTGTACTAAAATACCAAATTTGTGTAGTGTACTAAACACCAAGTTTGTCTCTGTTGATTGCTGGGCTGTTGAGAACAGGAGACCTGTGCTCCGCTAGTGGCTCCAGGGGTCTCAAAGGAGACAATCAGGCTGAAAAGCCCGAACATTTCTGCAGTGCCTTGGAGGTGTCATTAGGTCATACTTACTGAAAGCTACAGAAATCGTGACTCCGTGTTTGAAGCAATCAATAAATCAAATGTAACAGCTAAAGTAATTTCAAGTATTTGGGAAACGGCTCATTCAGTAGCTCCTCTATCACTTAAAACACAGCACTTTGTCTTTGGGGTTGACGAGTGGGCAAAAAAGCAATTCCAGAGCAAACTGGCAGATAAAGCAAACTCAATTCACATCCTGTAATGACAAGGTTGTGCACTGCATAGAAGGGCTTTCACATTGGCTTGGAGTAAACTCAAATGAGGAAAAGCTTGCATCAAAAAGACAGGAAAAAAAGAGAAACAAAAGGAAAAGCAAAGAAGGAAAGAAAGAAGGGAAGAAAGAAAGAACTCACTTCACTTGAGAATACACGGGGATCAAAAGGAGTCCAGCTCTGGCAGGGACACTAGCAAATCACTTCTGTTTGCATAATGACTTCTTTACATTATTGAATACAATGGGAACTTTAAGGGCAACTGCAATAACAGTTACTCATGAAAAATTAACAAAGAATTTATGGAAATGTAGGAAAAATCCCAAAGCAATTAGCTTAGATTTCTCTAGAGTCTGAGGAAAGCCTGGATAATTGCATGCAGAAACTGCATTAAAGTGGCTGTTTCTATTATTGCAGGATACAGAAAGTCCATTTTCATCACAATGGGGTATAATGATGTTAGCACTAACAGGGAGATATGTGTAAAAAGATTGTAACACGATTTACCAAATGGTTTGATTTATGTGACTTTAGCAGTATATACTTAAGATTACTGTTAAGGGAACTGGAAAGGTTACCCTTGAAATTTCCAAAAGCTGCTATAGGATGGCAATATATATATTACAGTTTCTGAAAACTAATTGTATATTACCACTAGGATGCACAAGAATGAATTTAATTTGTCTCAGAATTGAAAGCTGAATTGTACTACAAGCTGGCACATGAATATCCATTCTGACTCATCTCTCTTGTAAATTGGTTATTACGTAGTTTATAGGTGCACTTAAGGCTGGGGCTTTCTCCCTAAATGTCTTAGAAATTCTGAGGTCCTGGCACCCTGAAGAGACAGAGGGAACAATCTGAAAATCTGAAGAGTCCTTACTAAGCCTAAAAGGAGATTAAACATCATTATTTAAATGTCACTATTTTCGGTAAAATGTAAAAAAAAAAAAATTCCCTCTTTCTGATGTTCATTCATAAGCACTGCCAGCTTAATGACCTCTCAGTCCCAGAGAACCAGCTTCTCCTTTGGCTGTCTGCAAAGCAAAAGGGGACGAGACCTAATGCAGCGAGCTTTATCAGCCCTGGTGTCCTGGCAGTGTTGCACACACAGATCTGATATCCTTTTCTATCTATAAAAAGCTGCAGTTAAGGCTGTGCCTGGGATTTGAATGATTCTTCAAACCACTAATAGATTCTTTCTCTGAAGCCCAAGGAATATTAATAACTTTCTTTAGCTGCAGTATCAAAAGGATCATAGGGTCTCAATCTTATTTGGTAAACACTCTGTTTAAAACAAAAAGAAAGAAAGAAGAAAGAGATTATTTAAGTCTTCCAACAACAGCCTCAGCAGAGGTCCTATTCTGAATGGGAACCACTGCCTGGGGACAAATGTCAATACAGTGCAAGCTTTGTTAAAAGGACTGAAAAGATCCTTCGGCCTGCACATGGGCACGCTTATGGCCAGCATTAAGAAAATCAATCTAAAATAACAACAACACATTCGCATCCCAGCTCTGCGGATACACTTCCAGCAGATGTGACAATCACATTTTGACAGTTCAGATAGCTGATAACGGGTGGCAAAAGAAGTTCCTATTTGATGTGGGACCCGACTTCACACAATTACAGCCCTTCTGTTTGTCTGGGCCCCATTAAGGATGCAAAAAGCAGAGAACAAATGGGAGCCAGTATCTTGACATAATCAATGCAAAACAAGCGTCATCACTGCCGCTCCGGCTTGCTTCTAGCTTGCTTTCATTCTAAAATTAGGGAATCTTAATTTAATAGGGAATTAGGGAATCTTATTTTTTTTTTCAAAGAAAAAAACGAAGATCTCTGAAATCCCCCTTCATTTGCAGCTTGCCATCTTTTGCTCGCCATTTTATCACTGTGAACACACTTTTGGGGGTATATTCTTCACCTGGTTAATGAAAGAATGGAAGGAAGGATGAATAGAAAGCTTTGTTGTAAATGGAGCTGGCATTTCATTCAAGCATTCTGAGCAGCTTTGACATTTAACACCCTTGTACCTGAAACTCCTGGACGTCCTGCACTTAAGCAGGTCGAATAAAACTGCTCCTTGTGGGATAGCTTAAAACTACTTGCAACATGTTTTGATTTACAGATTATCAATTCTGCTGAGCAACAGAGAGACATATTTGGGGGCTGCATAAACAAACACATTCAACTGTGGTGTGGATTAACCTAAAGTGACACATTTATTTAAAAATCTGCCTACTACTTGTCCTCATTGATTAAATGCCCTTAAGAAAGTAAGTCTGATGAAATGAAAGCCATTAAGATGCAGCACACCTCCTCCGCTCCTTTTGATGGTTGACACATTCCCTAGAGTGGGAGATTGGACGGCTGATAAGCTAACACTGAATTATAAGCACTTTGTGGAATGTCATTGGCAAATGAAAGATCTACTGTTTTGCTTGCAAAGCAACCGTATGCCTTAACAGCATGAAAATGGACACGATGCAGAATTATTTCATCCTTTGTGCTCTGAATACAAATGAAGGCTGCACTGGGTAGGCGTTTCCAGGGTACAGGCCAGTGCAGAGCCAGTACGGTTTGTTCCTGGCTGCAGTACCATTGATCAGGGAGACAGAAGGGCCTGCCAAGGACTTTGTCAATGTTGTCAGGACTCCGATGAGCATCTGTGATTTTGCTGTTGGGTGATGTTACTTGGGCTTGCATACTCTTATGGCAGAGGATGGGAGTGTGCTGGTGGTGATGGTGGAGTGTGGGAAGCTTAAATTGAAAGTTCTTTGCTCAAGGAAGTAAATGATACTTAAGGTGTAGTGGAAAAGGGCCCATGTTTGGATTTCAGCTATGTGTTTCCTTACTAGCCTTCAGGCTTGAAAAGAATCAAGTTTACTGAATGTCTATTTTTTTCAGCTGGAAAACAAGACTAATAATGCTTAGTTTTTTGATTGGATTGTGGTGAGGATAGTGTAGGTATTGAACCAGATGTGCTTTGTGCGTTGTTTAGCACCATACAAAGATCAGAACTCACCACTGGCTGCCACAACAAAGAACAGCATGGGCAGTAACCTCCCTAGTGGGACATCACCCCCTTCCAGTGGGCAGCCGGCCTCCTGTCTGCTCCTTCTCTTTGGTCTCAGGCAAAATCAGTTTGCATCCTCTTTGCAGAGAATTCTAAACCCAAAAAGAAATAGCTAGGCAATCTGGATCATAGTTTAAACCTCAGTCTAAATGGTTTAGTGGATGTTTAAGGTCAACTATTAATCATTTGGTTTAAAATTAAAACTAGGGCAGGCCAGATAGCTCAGTGGATTAAAGTGCTTGCTTAGGGAGAATGTAGCAGCCCAGGTTTGATCCCTGATATGCCCTGTCATCCCCACCCCTGGGGCACACTGAGATGGCAACTGAGACTGGGCGTGGTGGTATGCTCCTGTAATCCCAGCACTTGGGAGGCTGAAAACAGGAGAATCACTACAAGTCAGATCTACATAGTGAGACCCTATATGAAATGCAGAATAAATGAATAAAAAACAATGAAGGAGATCTTAAAGTGTCAGAAAATACAAGTAAACTTTGGAAATAAAATTGGAGGCCAGGCTTGATTATGCATACTACGTATCATGAGCAACTAGAAGTTCTTGTGACAGTCTTGGGTGGGGAGGCCTTTTAGGTCCGTTACATCAACGTTATTTTCCTTTGGACCTTTCTGTCCAGTCATGGCCACTAGGGAGACAAAGTTTCTTCCAGGCACTATATGGCAGCACTGTGTCACAGCTCATGTCTAGATGTCTGCCCGAAGCCTAAGGTCTTCAGAAGGCAACTGGATTGGGGGCCACAGCTGACTGGCTCTTAGGAGGTAGGGTCTGGCTGGAAGAGATGGGGTACCACAAGGAGTTTAATCTCCCTCTGTGATTCTCCCCTGACTTTCTCTGAGTCCCAGACACTGTGAGGTGAGCAGCTCTTTCTCTGCCTGGGCCCTTCCTCCGCCCTCTTCTGCCTTGAGGTCAGCTCCTTTAGAGCTAAAGCCTTTACAGAGTGTGAGTCAAAATAAACGTTTCTCCTTTAAGTTGTGAGTGTCAGGTTTTAGGTCCTAGATGAAAGAAATAAATATAGCATGCTTTTTGTTCCCAAACATCTGCAGGTCGGGCCAGGATGGATTCTAAAGAGACCTGCGCTCGTCTCCACATGGATGTCACAGGGCCTTCCCTCTGAGGCTGGTTCTAGAGAGGATTATGTTGCCCTACATCCATCTGAGTATGTACTCTGGGAAATGTGGGCCATTCTACCCTGGTGGTAGTCATAAAACGGACTTGGTTCTGGTTTTGATTTAGCTAACTGCTAGCTGGGCTTTTCCTTTAAGACCAGTGATAATAATAATTGTAATAACCATTATGATAGTTAGTAGTTACTGGATACTCCCTCATGTGCTGTTCATTTAAAAAAAATTTATGTATATATTGTAGCTAACGTAATTCTTCTAAGAATCTGACATAGCGGGCTCTAATATCCTGTGTGGTCCAAACAAAGTTACTTATTCAGATTCTGTATGTAGTAGGTTTGAAAAAAAGGGATCGTACCTACACCAAGGCGGCCTTAGATTCGGAGCTACACACATGCCCAGTTTACCCCACTGGGCTGAACATTAAATGTGCTCATATCTGCGAAAATATTTTTGAAAAAGAATGTTAGTTGAAAATTAAAAGTACATTATTTCATTGGAAATTTGTAAAGCTCACGAAGAAATAAAAACTACTGCTGCCTTCTGTGTAGCGGAGGCCAAGTCCCTCTCTCTACCTCTCTTCTACCCTTCCAAGGGTGCTACAGCTGGCTGGCATGTGCTGTCAGACTCGACTTGCAGGGAAAGTTCTGGAAAACTAGAAAACTCCAAAATACAAGAAGCTGTCTGGTTTTTGTTTTGTTTTTGGGACAGGGTGTGTGTACAGGATATATAGGGGCTCATTGCAAAATCAAAGTCTTAGTGATCCAAGCGCTGGGATTAAAGGTGTGTACCACCACTCCCAGACTCAGTCGTTTCAACAAGCACGGGGTGGGGGGTGGATGGCACAGAAGACCTGGGATCGAACTCCTAGTCCCAGGAGTCTGCCGAAGCAGGTGCTTTAATCTGCTGAGCTATTTGGCCGACCCTAAGGTTCCGGTTTCCTCGCTGTGGTGGAAGAAGCAGCAGAGCAGCTTGGCCCTGACCCCTGTGCTGCTCATTTCAGGACGCGCTCACCTGTGTGGACTTCACAGCCTGACTGCAAGACTGTGCGTGTGCATGAGTGCGCCTTGGGAGCTCCGTGGGGTCCCCGTTGGCCCAGGTGATGGGAACACGTGGGGAACTTGTCCAGACTTTTGGCCCTAGATATTCTCTCTGTCTTCTCTCTCTCTCTCTCTCCCTCTCTCTGTCTCTCTCTCTCTCCTTTCACTCTTGCCCTTTGTAATGCAGCTCCTCCTATTCTCTGTATTATCTTTCATGTGGACTTCAGTGGCAAGAAGCTCACAGTGAAAGTGACTTGTGAAGAGGAGGAAAAAACGATAATCTTCTGCGCTATTTTTAGGTCCCTGCCACTCCTTTCCTCTGCTTTATCTAGGTGCTGATGGGACACATGCTCGATGGCCGTGGAGGGAATAAACCAGTCGAGTGCAGCACTGAGGGATCAGGAGTCACATGGCACCCGGGAGTAGGGGAAAAATGAGCTCATCCTGTTCATTTTCCAGGTCCTGCCCAACCTCAGGTCCTGGGCCTGGGGCTTATTGTGGGCTTTGGCCCTAGTTGAAAAGTCCTGAATGACAGTGGACAAGTAGCAGCAAGACTGGCTTTCGAAGGAGGGTTTGGGTGGATCCTCCAGATCCGACAGAGAGGACTCTGAACGAATTCCTGTGATTAGAGCTCTTTTATCCCTAGGTTTCGAAAACCCTTCAGTGGAATTCTGATCAGTGTTCTGGGCTTGCCTCGATACCTGGGGAAGTTTATGTCACCTAAACTCCTCTCCAGTTCTGCCCACCTGAAGAATGCAGCTTCTCTTTCAGGATCAGAGTTTACCTCAATCTCTAGTGTATATAGAAAGCTGCAACAACAGGAAAGGATAGATAGCTGATGTACACATCTGCCCTTTTCACTGTTTTTTTTTAAATGTTCCACTGTATTATCTACAACCTAGAAATGTTACCTGCTGCAGTTAATCTCTTTTACAAAGCCCCTCCTGCACAGGGAAGTGCAATCAGAAGATTGGTTGGTGCAGATGTCGATTTCCAGGTCATTAGCATAACCGACGAAACTTCATTTCAAACCAGATCTTGTCCACCTCATCAGGTACAGCTCTTCTTGCCTATATTTTACATAGGTTAAAAAAAAAAAGAATGGAACTGATTATAATACTAATGATAGGGTAGACATTCTATTGAGAAGTGTTAGCTACTGCTGGCATCAGAAGCAAGAAGCTTTGTGCGGTTTATCAGTAACAAAAGCAGCTCAATATGCACAGTGCGTGCGTTTTATTACTTACACAAGCTTCATCTCTTGCCTTTCTCTGAACGCCCCATTGTCCTTTGGCCAGGGCTCGTTCTACTCACCTCCCTCACCGCGCCTCCGTCATCTGAAAGCCTGGGACTCGCTGCTGCAGGGCAGGCTCCTGGGCACGGTTGAGGGGCTCTGTTTTCTGTGCACCTTTATTTTATCATTTTATTTTATTTTTCAGACAGGATTTTGCTAATGCAGTTCAGGTTGGCTTCAAACTCACAATAATCCTCCTGCTTCAGCGTTGCAAGTGCTGGAATTATAGGTGTGAACACGTCACCAAGATCTATGCACCTTTCTTCTTTTTAACAATATTTATTTATTTATTATTTCATACAGGACCTCTCTATGCAACTCAGACTCACAGTATTCTTCCTGCCCCAGCCTCCTAAGCATTGGGATTACGAGTGTATACCACCAAACCTGTTTTCAGAGTGGTATGACATGCTCAGGGTTCTGAGCCCACAGATAGTATCTCCCTATCCCTTATGTACCTTTCTTTAAAAACCCAAATCCAGGTAGTTTTGAGTATTGTGGAAGCATAATAAATATTAAACAAGATAATGAAACCTATTCTTGCATTATTATATCTAAAATAGAATTTTGTAACCACTGAAGAGACTCAGAATAAAAACAAAATTAGACCATTTCAACAAATTTCTATTCCTCTGTGCCAAGAATTTCTCTAGACATTGGAGACACAGATATTAACAGGTTCAGTGGGGTCCCTGTCTTCATGGAGCTTGGGATCTTGCTAGGGAAGAGAGACACTAAGCAAGATAATTGTAGAGTACAGTGCATGCTGCCGAGCATGAAGCAAAGCATGAAGCATGGTAGCAATGTGGCAGAGAGCACAGGCAGGTGGGAGAAGCTGCTCTGCAGCGGTGCTCTGCACAGAGGGGTGATTGCGCAGATGGGAGAGGGCCGTCCATCTTCCTGTCATTAGCTCCAGTTTTTTCTTTTGCGGAACCGGGGACTGAACTCAGGCCCTTGCCCTTGCCAGGGAAGCACTTATTCCACTGAGCAGTCACCTGGGCCCCATTGACTCCAATTTTAACCTCTGCTTGATGTTCACCAGCACCCGTAAAACTGACAATCAGGCAGCATGCACGAAGCTCATTCGGACAGCTGGAGCCACCATAGGAAAGAGCCACAATCTGGTGGCTTAACAGACATTTATTTTTCCATCATTTTGGAGGCCTGGAAGTGTGATGTCAAGGAAATAAGAGTTGGTTGGTTTCTGGTAAGATCTCTTTCCCTGGCTTCTAAGTGGTCTTCTTTCCTGGTGTCTTTACAGTTTCCCTTTGTGTCTGCACATGTTTGTGTCCAAACTTCCCTTTAAAACCATTCTGGACTAGTGACCAATATGACTACCCCAGTCAGTTCATTTAGAGTAATGGCCTCTTGAGAGATCTTCCCTTCAAATAGTTACATCCTGAAGTTCTGGGGGTAGGCCCTGTTGTAGGCAGGATTTGAAGGGTGATAGATATAACACAAGACATATACTTTATAGGACTATTTTATTACATTCACCTGGAGTCAAATGAAGAAGCGTGCAGGAGATTTGTCCACACACTACTGACCCAAAGAAACCAGCTGAAGGCCCACATCCCACAGCAGTGCCCTTCACGAGGCCAGCTAATGACCTAGAGCCCACGGCAATGTCCTCCGTGAATTCTGCTGGAGGCCTAGAGCCCATAACAATGTTCCACGAAAGTCTGTATCAAGGATTTGCAGTGGGAAGGTCCAAAGGCCAGAAAGTCGGCCCCAGCAGGCGGGGGATCTGCGCCAGCGGACGGGGGGATCTGCGCCAGCAGCCCGAGGGATGTGCCCTGGAGCCAGAAGGCGACCCTCAGAGTACTGGGGTTCCCCTGAAGGACTGCAGCCATCTTCAGCAGCAGTGAGGTCCCGAGATCTTCCGACAGTAACAGCCAAGTCGTATCAGGAAAGCCGGCAGGGCTAGCTTCTCCAGCAGAGTCAACAGCAGACTGTTTCCCCTCCAGTTGTCCTTGTGTGCTGCTGGCAACAACCCTCAGATGGGTCTTGCACAACCACAGTCACGCTGATCGAGTTCAGCTGGGTGTGAGCGGGTGAAAGGAAGACATTCTTTATTGCTTGGCACTGGAGCATGGCTAAAAGACAAGCTGGAGCACTTCAAGGCAGACACAGAGTTTGAAGCTTTTATCTGATTGGCTGGGCGTGGAGTTCACATGTTGCGTCACCTGTAACACAACAGGTGCTGATTGGGGGAGGGTTGGGGGATGAGAAAATCTCAAAACCAAGTTCCAGGTAACCTGGGGAGAGGGAACAGAAGAGCCTCTAGGAATGGCTCTTTGTCTTTGCTGTTGGGACCCTTGCACCATGCTGGTTTGCTGCCGCAATGGCCTGGTAGACCACTGCATGGCACAGACCCATCAGTTAATCCACCACAGGACCTTGCCATACAAATGTCTGAGAACACAATTCAGCCTGAAAGGGGAGAAAGAATATCTCATAGATTTTTGTGCAATTTGGGAAACATTGTACACTGGTGGTACCTTGGGATATGCTCACTATGGCCTATGGAAAAATGCCTGTCAGATGGCAGGCGCAGGGACACAGTACACCCTCAGACTGGCTCTGGGAGGGACTATCCTGCCCCGTCAGAGTCTTCTGGGACACCCAGGCTAAGCTAGAGCTTCTTTCAATAAAGTTTTCCGCCTATTATTTCCAATATCAGAGGTGGACCTATCAATTCTGAAAATGTGGGGGGAGGGAATGCCCTCTCTAATTGAATATATACTTTGTAAAAATCATCAAAGTTAAACCATTAGAAAAAGGACTAGTTAATAAAATTCTGTTGATACATTCAGAATTTTGCAGCATGGAAAGAAATCAATTTATTGAAAGCTATGTGCTCAGCACTCTGCTAAGGCAAATCTAGAGGCACCATAATTGATTTATTCTTCCTTTCACTCAACAAATATTTATTGAGTCTTTACTGTGAGCTTCATTTAGCATGTCTGTTTTTGAAAACCTGGCTAAAGATAATTCAAGCATAAGCTGAATTTATCCAATTTGCTCATGCGCTTCCTTCCTTCTAGAAGCCTCTGTGCTGCTGGCTGGGTAGTAATTGGGCTGAGGAGATCCAGGCTGCCCTGTGACTTAGGGGACTTTTCCTGGAAGGGAAATCCTCCCAGAAGGATGGCATACATAGAATCCATAGGGAGCAAAGGGGATGGGGAGGATGGAGACACAGTTATGAACACCTGGGGCAGGAGGCAGGAGAAGCGATGCTCTACAAGGGATGACTAGCACCTGTGGAGTTCTCGGGCAGAGCCATGGACCCATGCATTTCTCTAGCAGGCCTGATTTATTATGCATCATCTCAGAGGGAGGGTTCAGATCTGAGCTTTATGCATGTGCTCACAGTCAACTTGGAGTTAACCATAAGGGATTTTCATGAGTGAGTTCTTTCTGAAGTTGTAGTAATGTTATCCTTGTTAATCAGATTGAAAATAGATCACCAAATTCTGGTTGTTAGTGATAGTATCGAGGCAAAGTTTTATTATATTTGAATGCCTGCTGGACAAAACTCCATCCATTCAGTCTTATATTTTTACAAATAGTACTGTACAAACATCTTTGCACATACTTTGTAGTATTAACAAATGTGAGAGTTTTAGGATGGATAGCTATATAGAGGCTGGGTTGCAAGACATATGTGTTTTTAACAGCACTTTGTCTTTTTGTTGTTGTTGTTCTGGGAATCGAACTAGAACCTTGAGTTTGCTAGGGAGGCAGTTATGCTGCTGAGCTATATCAGTGGCCCTGTACTTTGTCTTGTGAAAGGTAGTTTTATAATAAATGCTAGTCAGTATATAAAAATTCGTATTTTTCTATGTCTTGAGCAGCCCTTGATATTTCTAGGCTTTTCTATATTGCCTACTTAATGACTAAGTGATGGTATTTTATTATCATTTTCCATTTTTCACAATAAGAATGCATTACCTTTATAATTAGGAAAGATAAACATTAAAATCTCTCTCAGCTTGACTCTCAGGATGTCATTAAATTGCTTCAGGGAGTCTAGACATGTCTCAGGGACCAGTGGGGGACTTTTCTTCTCCATATGGCTCCTTCTCTAAGCTCATAGAGGAGTCTAATTTATTATTCTAGAAAGGCTGTGTACAATAATACAGGACAATAAACCTTTCGTTCTGCTTTAACACACTTGTTAGAGCTCCACAGTCATGCTTCTGGGGCTAGCTGAACAGGTGACCTGCGACTTGTGTTTCTGGGTGTCTTGCCATAGCACTGTTGTATTTTTCTGCCACTGTAAGCAAAGAGGGTAGTGTGAAATGTGGGGGGAGGGTACGGCTTTGCTTGATCTGCTTGCTGTCTCCCCACCCCTCGTGTCCTCAGTGATTCTCTCCTCAAGGTGAACGTGTACCTCTCTTCTTCTGTGTGAGATCCAAGGGCAACTTCATCCTATCTCCCTTCAACTAGTGGCTCTGCTTTGAATCAGGATCCTGCCAACCATGGACCTAAGCCCAGTTGGGAGCTCATCATGCTAAATTGCTACCTAGAAGTGATTGCTTTGTAAAAGGCATTTGCAATTTAATAGGAAACCGTGGAAGACAGAACTGCCTTCTAGAAAGACCGGGTCTTTTGTGTGAAATTAAAGCTTTCCTCATAAGTCAAAGAGGTAAAGTTTTGGTCCTTACAGACTCTGTTCAAATAGCAACATAGAACTTGCTAACAAGGATCCATTTAAGACTGTTTGGCCTGGTGCTTGAAAAACTGTGGACATTAAGGGAGTACAATAATCAAGTCTTCATAATATAATTGACAAAGTTTATGTTTGTTTCTGAACTTTCAGGGTAAAATTCCAGCAATGACAGGAACTGCTGTGGAAAACCTTCCACATGGACATCCTTTCAGGCAAACAAACATATGCTCAGCTGGAATGCTCACAGGTGCAGGTAACTGTTCAGGTGGGCAGACTTCAGGGGAAGTGGTGGCCTGAGCAATCAGATCACCTGGGTGTAGGTGATAAATCAAAGGATATTCAAGTGGTCTTCGGAGGCATTTGGAGTTGAAAAGGGATGAGACCTTTCTTAGGAGTAAGCAAAGCATTCCCAAGATACTTTGTCTTGACAGTTTGGTAGAGTCCTCCACTGCTTGATCATTTTTAGAAAAAATATACTGTGAGGGGCGGATGTTGTGGTAAACTACATCCATATACGTACATAGATGTCCTGCCTCCAAAGCCTCTTGCACTCTCAGGTGGGGACTTAGGAGGTGATTGGATGACAGGGGGCTGAAAATCATGAGCAGATTATTTCACTCATGAGTTTATGGCTTACTTGCTACTAGGAGATGGGATCTGGCACCAAGCAGTGTGCCTCAGGGGGCGTGGCCTGGAGGGTCTTCCTCTCCCTGCTCCTCTGCTCACTTCCTATCCTGCATGCTGCTAGCAACCCCCCACTGCCAGTCTGCCCCGCCTTGGAGCCATCCCACCACGGACTGTGACGAGATAGTGGCTGGGACAGAGGACAGAGGACAAGATGGAGGATGGTTGGTCAATGTGCCTAAATTACAAAGGAGCAAGAAGTTCAGAAATGCTTTTGAAAACAGGGAGACAACAGAAATGATGTATATTTTAAAAAGCTAGAAAGGAAGGATTTTGGAAAATTTTTAGTATTAAGAAATGATTTGGGATAGATATGCTCAATCTGTCATACATTATGCCATGTCTACCTGTACCGAAGCATCACTCGGTGCACCATTAATATGCACAATTTTTGTGTACCACATATTTTAAAGAAATATTTATATGTATTTTATATTCTCCATTTAGAAGTTTTCCAGTATTGAAGTCATCATCACACTAAATCGTGCACTTTTGTTCCTGCTGTGCTCACTTAGAGCTGCTCATCTCCCTCTTTTGCTATTTCTGTGACCTCTTGTTTGGTTGAACTGAATCTCTCCCATTGTATATGTCTACATGGGCAACCTTTCAATTCAGAAAGAGTTTTTCTTTTCTTTGCAAAGTTGACCTGAGAACTCCTTAGTTTCTTTGGAATCCACACTCATAGTGTTTCCCAGATTCACCTCCACCAACTGGCATCAATCCCAAGATTTAGCCTTCAGGCCCCGGGAGATAGGTTGGCACTTGTCTCAGTTACTACTCTCTTATTGTTGGGACAAATACCCAACACTCAATATTAGGGAAGGAAAGGTTTATTTAGTTCCCAGTTACTGGAGGTTTCCGTCCATACTCAGCTGGCTCCAAGGCAGAGTGGCACATGGCAGAGAGCAACCTTTCGTGGCAGGTCAAGAGCAGAGAGCAAAATAGCATAGTAGTGCAAATGTTAAGGCATCAGAGAGGAAGTCTGTCTCTCTGAAATTCCATTCATTCTACCAACCCCAGGCTGGGGGAAGTGCTTACACCCCTAATCCCAGAAGTACTCATACCCGTAGTCCCAGTAGATCACAGACTCTAGAAGTCTGCCCCATGACTTACACGAGACTTTGTGGGGGACAACTAGACACAAACCATAACAGTGCTCTTAGTGCCTGGCTGGCAAGCACAAAGACCAGAATTCGATCCTTGGTACCTCATGTACTTCGGATCCCAAGCTAAGCAGGCCACCAAAACTAGGCATGGTAGTGCACGCCTCTGATCCCAGTACTGGGGAAGTTGAGACAAGAGGATCGCTACAAGTCTGAGTAGTGAAATCCTGTATCAAATAAAGAAACAAAAGATTAAAAAAATAAAAATGTAGCCTTTGAAAGATCTACCTTGACATTAGCATGTTCCCCCCATGGTGCTAGCGGGATGTGCGGGACAGAAATTTGGGTTCTGCACACATTGGGAATGTACTCTGTCACTGAGCTGCATATGCCTCAGCCTCCATCTTCCTGTGATAACTCCAGTTTCTTCCTTATTGTCTGTTCCTTGCTTTCATCTATCTATCTATCTATCTATCTATCTATCTATCTATCTTTTTTTTGGCAGAAGCAGGGATTGAACTCAGGCCTTTAGGCTTGCCAGGCAAGTGCTTATTCTACTGAGATATATATTCCTGGCCCCTCTATCTGTCTGTCTGTCTATCTGTCTGTCTGTCTGTCCGTCCGTCCATCCATCCAATCTATCTATCCAATCTTTCTTTCTTTCTTTCTTTCTTTCTTTCTTTCTTTCTTTCTTTCTTTCTTTCTTTCTTTCTATTTCTTTCTTTCTTTTAATGTATTTGGGACAGGGTCTACAAAGTCTCACTACGTAGGTCAGACTCATAGTGATCCTCCTGTTTTCATCCTCCCTAATGCTGGGATTACAAGCATGGGCCACCACTTCCGAACTCATTCTTTGGCTCCATGGGAGTGGGGCTGGTGCGGAATGTGGGACTGGGAATAGAACCCTGGTCCCTGTGCTTTCCAAAGCAGGTGCTTACTTTGCTGAGCTATCTCATTGGTCCTAATGACAGATTAGAATCTGGAGAAAAAGGTGGTCATGCAGCAGAAATTATTCTGACATGCAGGCAAAATCTAGGAGGGAAAGTGGGAGGGTTCTTTCCTGA